>JAGGAV010015608.1:0-44667 GCA_017657295.1 Termitomyces sp. DKA64 | reverse complement strand
CAGGTGTGACACTTCAGGAAAACTTCTAACCCTAACCCCAAGGTGCAAACTCCGGAAATTGCCATAACTCTGGAGATTGTACCAAAAATGGATATCCATTGTAAATGGCCTCAATCTCTGGACTCACAGCATGTGACCACATAAAAGTATAACCAAAAGGTAGTCATGGGTCAAGAGTATTTGTCACCAGAAGATGGGAGGACAGCAATGAAAGATGGGGTTGGAACAAAGGAAACAAACTAGGGGGTCCAGTATGGGCAGTCTCCTAACATGAACCCTCAAGTGCAAATTCTCTGTCCCACATTCCCAGATGCATACAATGGCAGTCAATCTGGCAGAGAGTGTTTCCTCCAGTCCTGCATCACCTACATTCACCTCAGCAGAGATGCCTTTGACTCTGACACACTGAAAATAGCTTGAGTCCTGTCATACATAAAGGTCAGACATGTCTTCACCTATATGCTGTGGGTGTTTTGATGCCCTGGAAGTGATGGAAGTTTTGCTGACTGGGCTGCCTTTGAAAGGGACTCCTGGGCAGAGTTCTTCCTAATTGATCCCACCAAAACAGCTGCTTTAGTGCTACATGACCAGGAGCAGTATGAGCAAGGAAAAAGGATGCTAGATGAGTATATTGATTCCTTCTGGGCATTAGTCAAGCAAGCAGCCCACCCCAACAGTCTACAACTGTGCCTCATGTTCCAGGATGGCCTGCACCCTGCATTACTAGAACATATCAACAACCTTGCAGAGGGCTGTCCAAACAACAAGTGAATCACCACTTGATATAAGGTGGTTTGAAATCAGTGGCAGCTCATAGAGATTTGGTGGGAGCTATGCCACATGCACCTGACTGTCCACCTCACTCCTACCACTGCTCTCCAGTACTTCACTCCTATATGTCCAGCATCTGCCCCTCCTTCAGTCATCCCCACACTGTGACTCTTGCCACTGGGCATTTCTATGAATGTTGATGTTGCCTGACAGCACTGCCCTGTGCTGTTACTGTGCTGGAGATGTGAGAAACTGAGGCACTTCACACAACACTGCCTGATGGGTCTTGAGGTATGCTATCTTTTCATGGCCAAGCAGAAGAAGCTCCTTCTGCAATTGTTGGCTGCAAAGGATGCTGCCAGAGATCCCTCACCTGATGAGCCAGCACTGGAGTTGACCTTAGAGGAGAGTGGCACTTGCACTTCCCTTCCAGGCCTGAAGAAGGATTTTAAGTCAAGTGATGGATGAGGTGTATGCCTCTGTCATTGGGTACTAACAGGTTTGCTTATTTGTTAATAGAAAATGAATTTGCTTCTCTTGATATTGATGGTCTTCAAATAACAGAACCTCAGTACTCCCCTCCAAATGTACAAACACCCACTCTAGATTTCAAGCTAAGCTCCCCAGAGCCAGCTAGGCTCCATCCATGCTGCCTTGCCTGAGAATACCAGCTGTGTTAGGGGACTACCCTTTTCTGACCTCTGCCTCTGCTCAACACTAACTCTCCTCACCAATTTCTGCTTCCCCAAGGCTTGTTTGACAACTCTGGGGCATTCTACAAGTCTTCAAAGATCTCTAGAGACCTCTAAAACTTTCTGTAATCCATTGTTGCACACTTTGGCTAACTTCAATCACCTACCCAGTTGTTCCCATGCCTCTGCTGCCCTCTGATGCACCACACCAAGTGTTCTCTTTGAATTCCCCTCAGCTAGCTGCATGATTTAGCCATTGCTCTCAAAAGTTGCCCTTATAGCAGAACAAGTCTCTTATCCTGGTCTGGAAGCCCCTCATAGCCTGCACAGAATCTCCAAGCTGCTATCTGTCACTTCTTTACTAGGCTTAAGCATCTACAGAATTTTATGTCTTAGCCAGCCAATCCAGACACTCTCCTAGAGGCTCTGGAGGCCCTGGCCCCACAGGATGAAGCCTGGACTCATCTGCTATACCTAGAGAACCAGGTGCAATTAACTCAACCCTCCTTCACACACTATACAACCAAACTCTCCACCCTTCACCAAACCACCAAACTCATCTCCTAGTTCCTCCAGGCACTACTAGAGTGCCTGACCTCTACCTCCATGCTACTTCTGGCCAGGAAAACACTCTTAGTGGCTCCCATTGCCTTCCCAGTGGCTCTGATAGTCCCCCAAGCACACATTTCCTGCCCCATGCTCCCAGATGCCTACAATGGCAACCACTCCAGCAGAGAGCATTTCCTCCATTCTTGCCTCACCTACATCTATCTTAATAGAGATGCTTTCAATTCTGATGCACTAAAAATAGCCTAGGTCTTGTTATACATAAAGACAGGGTGTGCCTTCACTTACATACTATGAGTGTACTAATATCCTAGACAATCTGGGATGGCTTGCACTCCATGCTACTGGAATGCATTGACAACCTTGCCAAGAGCCACCCAAATGATGAGCAGATTGTTTCCTGATATAAAGTGGCCTGGGATTAGTGGTAGCTCATGGAGATTCAATGGGAGCTACATTGCATGCACCTGACTCACCACCCTGCTCCTGTCTCCACTTTCTAGTATGCTACTCCTGCTCCCCCAGTACCTGCCTTTGCTCTAGCCAGCTCCACTCCATGACCCTTATTGCTGAGCATTCTCATGGATGTTGATGCTACCTAATAGTGCTACACTATGCTGCTGCTGTGCTAGAGATGCCAGAAACTCAGGCATTTCATGCAGCACTGCCCATTGAATCTCAAGGTATGTTACCTTTCTACAGCAGAGCAGGAGGAACTTTTTCTGCAGCTGTTGGCCATGAAGGACATGGCCAAAGACCCTTCACTAAATAAGCTAGCACTGGAGTTGACCCTGAAGGAGAGTGACACTTGCACCCTCCTCCCAGGTCTGGAGGAGGATTTTTAGTCAAGTGGCAGATGAGATGTATGCCTCTGATGCCAAGTACTAACTAGTTTGCATGTCTGTCAATAGAAAATGAAATTGCTTCCATTGATATTGACAACTCTAAGACAACAGAACCTCAGTACTCCCCTCTAGACATATAAACACTAACTCTGGACTCTTAGTTGGGCCCACCAATGCCAGACAGACCTCATCTGAGCTGCCTCACATGGAAATGCCAACTGCCCCCGTAGTATGTGGTAGCTGTGAACCCCTCAGCAAATTCCTTGCACCTCAACATGGAAATTGAGACCATGGACATCTAGCAGGCCCACAGAGTCACTGCCCTCCTGAACAGTGGTGTTATGGGGTTGTTCCTAGACTCAGAATTTGTCTGGCACCACTGCCTAACCACACAGCTGCTGTCCTAGCCCATTTTGGTGTTCAACATTGACAGAATGACCAATGAGGCTGGAGCTATCAACTCTGTGATAAACCTCATTCTCTGCTACCAGAACTATGCAGAGTGGGCTATGTTCACCATCACCAGCCTAGGTAAGCAGGAGATGATTCTTAGATTCACCTGGCTTTGGGAGCATAAACCCAAAGTAGACTGGACCCAGGGTGAAGTGGCCATGAGCTGATGTCTTCAGAGGTGCACCACCTACACCACTGAGGTCAGGGAACAGCACCAGGCCACAATTCAAGAGTGTGTGGCCATTTGGGCTTACCATGCAAGCTATCTCTCCTTTGCAGATCTAGATCTTCTGGACCCTCTGCCCTTAGCATTCCCCTGTAGGGAGTCCCTCTATGAGGATAACTAGAGTGGTGGCAAGGCCCCAAAGGAGGATCTGTTGGAGGAGTTTTGTGGCTTGTGCAATCCAGAGTCTCCAGACAAAGCAGTGGAGACTGGAGATCAGATATATGCCACTACCTTATACTCTGTACCCTCTATTGTGGAAATTTAGGCCAGCTAGACCACTTCTCAGTGGCTGGCCTAGGTCTTTGTGACCGAGTCTGCACTCCAGAAGCTCCAGGACATTGTATCTTCATATCTCCACATGTTTAAGGATGTATTCTTCAAGGCCTCATTTGATTTACTTCCAGAATGCAAATAGTAGGACCATGCCATCAAATTAATACTAGATGCTAAGCCTGCTAGCTGTAAAGTCTACCCACTAGTGCTGAAGGAGCAGGATAAACTCAATGCCTTCCTATAGAAGAACTTAGCCTCTGGTCATATCCACCCCTCCAAATCCCTAATGGCCTCTCCAGTCTTCTTTATCAAGAAGAAGGACAGCTCCCTCCAACTGGGGTCCAGGACTACCAGGTGCTTAACACCATGATGGTAAAGAATTGCTACCCTCTCCCTCTCATCTCAGAGCTCATCAACAATCTCCAAGGAGCACAGTACTTCACCAAATTGGATGTCCAGTAGGGCTACAACAATGTACAGATCCAGGAGAGAGACAAGTGGAAGGCTGCCTTTCAAATCAACTGGGGATTGTTTGAACCTCTCATCATGTTCTTTGAACTCACCAACAGCCTGGCCACTTTCCAGACAATGATGAATGACATCTTCTGAGACCTAATAGCAGAAGGCATAGTGTGCATATACCTTGATGACATCCTCATTTACACTAAAATGCTAGAGGAGCATTGCTGGGTCAAGCACATTGTCTTGGAATGCCTCTGCCTTCACCAACTCTATTTCAAACTGGAGAAGTGTGAGTTTGAACAAATATGGATCCAGTATCTCAGGTTGATCATCTTAGATGGAGCTGTGGAGATGGATCCAGTGAAGGTGGCAGGTGTGGTAGAATGGCCAGAGCCCAAGAACAAAAAGGAAGTCCAGGCCTTCTTAGGGTTCACCAACTTCTACCAGAGGTTCATCCAGGATTTCTCCCATCATGCTCAACTATTATTTGACCTCATTGCTAAGGATGTTACCTGGAGATGGCAGGCCCCAAAGCAGACAGCTTTGGACAATCTCAAACATGCCATCATCTCTAGACCTGTCCTCCTCTTTCTGGATGATGACTCCCCCTTCTAGGTGGAAGCTGACAGCTCCAACTTTGCTACTAGAGCTTTTCTGTCACAACAATCCTAGAAAGATGAAAAGTGGCATTTGGTGGCCTTCTACTCAAAGAGTCTGAATACAGTTGAATGCAACTATGAAATCCATGACAAGAAGATCTTGGCCATCATCTGGTCCTTCAAGGAATGGTGGCATTTCCTGGAGGGCACATGGCATAAATTCAAAGTCTAGATGGATTACAAGCACCTCAAGTATTTCCAAATGGCTAAGAAGCTTAATTGCTGACAGGCCTGGTGGTCCCTCTATTTAGCCAACCTTGATTTCTCACTGCACCACAAGCCAGGCTATAGCATGGAGAAGCCAGATGCTCTATCCTAAAGAGTAGACCATGGTACTAAGGGAGATGACAATAGTAACATCATGCTTCTCCAGCCTGAGTTGTTTGCAATCTGAGCCATAGAAAGCCTAGCCATCAAGGGTGTAGAGGTGGAGATCCTCTGGGACATCTGGCAGGGCAATTGGGATGGTTTGCAGAAGTAACTTGTTGCTCAGGCAGCCTGGACACTTAAGTCCAGATATACTACTGGGGTCAAGTCAGTCTATGCAGACAAATGGGCCCTCCATAATGGACTCCTAATCTTCTGGGATCATATCTATGTGCCCAACAACCTGAAGCTCTGCCAGAAGATTGTAGAGCAACACCATGACTCCCAGATTGCAGGACACCCTGGCCAGTGGAAAATGCTAGAGCTGGTGTCCTGGAATTACTGGTGGCCTCAGATATCCTAGTATATTGGATTCTACACTAGTACATGTGATCTCTGTCTCTAGACCAAGCCCCAATGCTGCCTTCTCTCTAGCCAGCTGCACCCCCTGCCTATCTCCACAAAGTGATGGAGCATCACCTTAGTAGACTTCATTATAGAACTTCCTAACACTCATGGCTACAATGCCATCATGGTAGTGGTGGACCTCTATGGAAAGCAAGCATATTTCATCCCCACTCACACCACTTGCTCTGCCATAGGCACTGCCAACCTGTACTGGAGAAATGTCTAGAAGTTGTATGGCCTCTCCAATGCCTATGTATCCAACTAGGGCCCACAATTTGTGGCAAAATTCACTCAGGAGCTCTACTGACTACTCAATGTGAAGCTGCACACCTCCATTGCCTATCACCCACAGTCTAATGGCCAGACCAAGCACATGAACCAGGAGCTCAAACAATACCTCTGCCTCTTATGCAACAAGTGCCAGGATAACTGGGATGAGCTCCTCTCCAATGCTGAGTTTTAGTATAACAACCACATTCACATGGCCACCCAGTATTCACCCTTCTTCCTGAACACCAGATATTATCTGTGCATGGGCTTCAAACCCTGAGCCTGACCTTTGAAGAATGAGGCTGTGAATGAGTTTGTGGACTGGATAAAGATTGCATAGGAGGAGGCATGGGCAGCCCTGGCAAAGGCAAAGGATGACATGGCATGGTACTATGACTATGGAAGGACCTTGGCACTCTGGTACAAGCCCAGAGATTGAGTCTATCTGGACATCTCTGATTTTATGACTACCTAGCCATTGAAGAAGCTGTTGCACTAGCAATTAGGACCCTTCACAGTGAAATGACAGGTAGGGCCCCTAGCTTACTGACTCCAGCTCCCCACAGGAATGCACCAGCTCCATCCAGTCTTCAATGTATTTAAACTGACTTTAGTCCCAGCAGACCCTATCCCAGAACAATGCCCAACATCTCTGCCTCCTCCAGTGGTGGTCAACAACAGCAAGGAGTATGAGGTGGAAGAGATCCTGGACAGCCATCTATTCTAGTGGAGACTATAGTACAAGGTGAAGTGGAAAAGCTATGAAATTAAGGACATTTCCTAGGAACCCTGGAAGAACGTGCATGCACCTGAACTGGTCAGGGAGTTCCATTGATGACATTCAAACATGCCATAAGCTGTCAAAGGGATATATTCCCTTCCACCAGTGAACCAGGTGATCCAGAACTTTTTTTACCCCATGCATTAAGACACCACATACTAAAGGGGGGGTGATGTCAGGGGACTACCCTTTTCTGACCTCCATCCCTGCTCAACACTGACTCTACTCACCCATTTCTGCTTCCCCAAGGCTTGTTTAACAGCTCTGGGGCATTTTACAGGTCTCCAAAGATTTTTGGAGACCTCCAGAACTTTCCATGATCCATCATTGCACACTTTGGCTAACTCTGATTACCTACTCAGTCATTCCCACACCTCCACCACCCCCTGATATGCTGCATCAAGCAGAGGAGATCCTTAGACTTGTTCTCTTCATATTCTCCTCTACTAGGCAATTAGTCTACTATCTGTATTATTTATTACATATCTAATACACTTTGGATTTCCCTCTACTAGCTGCATAATTTAGCTGTTGCTCCCAGAGGTCACCCTTACAAGCTACCTCAGTGGTACATAGTAGCTGCAAACCCCTCCACAAACTTCTTATGCCTTGATATAGAGATTGAGACCACAGACACTCAATAGGCCTGCAGAGTCACTGCTCTTCTGGATAGCAGAGCAACAGGGCTATTCTTGGATTTGGAGTTTGTGAAATGCTACTGCCTGACCATGCAGCCATTCTCTAAGCCCATTCCAGTGTTCAATATTGACAGAACACCCAACAAAGCAAGTTCCATCAACTCTGTAGTTAATTTTGTTCTTCACTACTGGAGCATGCCAAGCATGCAGTCTTTGCCATCACCAGCCTAGGCAAGCAGGATATGATCCTTGGCTTCATCTGGCTCTGAGAGCACAACCCCAAAGTAGATTGGGCCCAGGACAAGGTAACCATGAGCCAGTGCCTCTGGAGGTATGTCACCCACACCACCAAAGTCAAGGAACAGCACCAGGCTGAGGTTTAAGAGCATAAAGCCATTTGGGCTTGCTATGTCAGTCATCTCCCCTTTGCAAATCTAGACCTTTTAGATCCCCTGCCCCTGGTGTTCCCCTGTAGAGAGGCCCTCTACAAGGATGACCAAAGTAGTAGAGAGATCCCAAAAGAGGATCTAGGGGGGGATTTCAGTGGCTTATGCAACCCAGAATTTCCAGATAAGGTGGTGGAAGATGGAGATTGGATATATATCACCACCTTACACTCCTTGCTCTCTATTGCAGAATCAGGCCAGCTAAACCACCTCTTAGCAACTGGCCCAGGCCTTTGCTGTGAACTCTGTGGAATTCCAGGACATCATGCCTCCATATCTCCATGCATTTGAGGACATGTTTGCCAAGGCCTCTTTTAACTTGCTTCCAGAGCACAAGCAGTGGGACCATGCCATTGAATTAATGCCAGACTTCAAGCTGGCCAGCTGTAAGGTCTATCTGCTAGCACCAAGGGAGCAGAATGAACTTAACATCTTCTTGCAGGAAAACCTGGCCTCCAGTCATATCTGCCCCTCCAAATCCCCAATGGCTTCTCTGGTCTTCTTCATCAAAAAGAAGGACAGCTCTCTCTGACTGGTCCAGGACTACTGAGTTCTTAATGCCATAACTGTGAAGAACCACTACTCCCTCCTCCTCATCTCTGAGCTCATCAATAATCTCTGGGAGGCATGGTACTTCATTCAATTGGATGTTTGGTGGGGCTCCAACAATGTATGCATTTAGGAGGGAGACAAATGGAAGGCCACCTTCCAGACCAACTAAGAATTGTTTGAACCTCATCATGTTCTTTGGACTCACTAACAGCCCTGCCACCTTCCAGACAATGATGAATGACATCTTCTGGGGCTCATTGCCAAAGGCATAGTGTACATATACCTCAACAACATCCTCATCTGCACCAAGACATTAAAGAAGCACTGCTGGATCACATGCATTGACTTGAAATGCCTCTGCCTTCATCAACTCTACCTCAAACTGGAGAAGTGTGAGTTCAAGCAGACTCAGATTGAGCATCTTGGGTTGATCATCTCATACAGAGCTGCAGAGATGGACCCAGTGAAGGTGGTAGGTGTCACAGAGTGGCCAGAGCCCAAGAACAAGAAGGAAGTGTAGGCCTTTCTAGGTTTTACTAACTTCTACCAGAGGTTCATTCAGGATTTTTCCCATCATGCCCAACCATTATTCAACCTCACCATGAAGGATGCCACCTGGAGCTGGAGCCTCCCAGAGCAGATGGCCTTTGACAATCTCAAGTGTGTTGTCACCTCCAGACCCATGCTCCTCTTCCCAGGCAATGACTCTCCCTTCCAGGTGGAAGCTGACAGCTCTGATTTCATCATTAGAGCTATTCTATCACAACAACCCCAGGAGGACAGGAAATGGCATCTGGTGGCCTTCTACTCCAAGAGCCTGAATGCAGTGGAGCACAACTATGAAATCTATAACAAGAAGATGTTGGCCATCATCCAGTCTTTTGAGGAGTGGTGGCATTTCCTGGAGGGTGTATGGCATAAGTTCAAAGTGTGAATGGATCACAAGAACCTTGAGTACTTCTAGATGGCCAAGAAGCTCAATCATTGGCAGGCCTGATGATCCCTCTACCTAACCAACTTCAACTTCTTGCTACACTATAAGCCAGGCCAGAGTATAGGAAAGCTGGATGCCTTGTAATAGAGAGTGGACCATGGCACCAGGGGAGATAACAACAGTAACATTGTCCTCCTCCAACCTGAGTTGTTTGTGATCCAAGCTATGGAAGGCCTGGCTATCAAGGGAGTGGAGGTGGAGATCCTCTGGGATATCTGGCAAGGGAACTGGAATAGTTTGCAAGAGGAACTTGTTGCTTAGGCAGCCCAGACACTCAAGTCAGGATGTACCACCAGTGCCAAGTCTGTCTATATAGACAAGTGGGCCCTCCATGATGGACTCCTGACCCTCTGGGATCACATTTATATGCCCAATGACCTGGAGCTCTGCTGGAGAATTGTAGAGCAGCATTATGATTCTCAGATTGCAGGATACCCCAGCCAGTGGAAGACATTGGAGCTAGTATCCTGGAACTACTGGTGGCCCTAGATGTTCCAGTATATTGGGTCCTACACTAGTACCTGCAATCTCTGCCTCTGAACCAAGCCCCAACATCACCTCCCTTTCAGACAGCTCCATCCTCTACCCATCTCCTCAAATTGATGGAGCATTGCCTCAGTAGGCTTCATTGTAGAGCTCTCCAATGCCCATGGCTACAATGCCATTATGGTGGTGATGGACCTCTGTGACAAGCAAGCCTACTTCATCCTTACTCACACCACTTGCTCCACCATGAGTGCCACAAACCTGTACTAGAAGAACATCTAGAAGCTTCATGGCCTCTCTGATGCCTATGTGTCTGACTGGGGTCCACAATTCATGGCAGAATTCACCTGGGAGCTCTACTGTCTACTTAAGATGAAGCTTCACACCTCCACCACCTACCACCTGCAGTCCAATGGCCAGACCAAATGCATGAACCAGAAATGCAAACAATATCTCCACTTCTTCTGCAATGAGCACCAGAACAACTGAGACAAACTCCTCTTCAATGCCAAGTTCCAGTATAACAACCACATTCATGCAGCTACTTAAGTTTTGCTTTCTTCTTAGACACTGGATGTCACCTACACATGGGCTTCAAACCCCAGGCCCAACCTTTAGAGAATGAGGCTGTAAATGAGTTTGTGGACTGGATAAAGATTGCATAGGAGGAAGCCCAGGCAGCTCTGGTAAAGGCAAAGGATGACATGGCATAATATTATGACTGTAGAAGAATCCTAATACCCAAGTACCAGCCCAAAGATCAAGTTTACCTGGATGCCTCCAATATTACCACCACTTGATCATTAAAAACTCTCACACCAGCTATTAAGACCCTTCACAGTAGAATAACAAATAGAGCCTTTAGCCTACTGACTCTGGCTCCTCATGGGAATGCGCTAGCTCCATCCAGTATTCAATGTGGTTAAGCTAACTCTGGCACCAGCAGACCTCATCCTGGGGCAATGCCCAGCACCCCCACCACCTCTGGTGGTAGTCAACAACAATGAGGAGTATAAAGTGGAGGAGATCCTGGATAGCCATCTATTCTGGCAGCAGTTGTAATACAAGGTGAAGTGGAAAGGCTATGGAATCAAGGACATTTCCTGGAAACCCCAGGAGAATGTGCACATGCCTGGACTGGTCAGGAAGTTCCACCAACAATACCCAGACACACTCCAAGCTATTCAAGGAATCTATCCCCTCTCACTGGCAGACCAGGCAATTCAGAACTTCTTCTACTTCACACATTGAGGTGCTACATGCTAGAGGGGGGGTGATGTCAGGAGACTTTCTTTTTCTGACCTCTGCCCCTAACCAACACCAACTCACCATGACTGATTCCACTCCCCCAAGGCTTGTTTGACATCTTCAGGGCATTCTACAAATCCCCAGAGATCTCTGGAGACTTCTAGAACTTGTCATAATCTCTCAGCAAGCACTTTTGAGTAACTCCAGTCATCTATACAGTCATTATCATGCCTCCACCACCTGCTGATGCACTGCACCAAGCAGTGGGAATCCTTAGACTTGTTCTCTTCAGATTCCCCTCTGCTAGGTGATTAGTTACTATTTGTATCATTGGTTACTAGTTTTAATATACTTCAGATTCCCCTCTGCTAGCTGTGTGATTTAGCCATCACTCCCAGAGGTTGCCCTTACACTAAGAGCAGGAGAAGGTGATGCTAAAGGTGCTGAAAGAGGTAGTGATAGAACTTAAGCAAGTGGCTGAACATTCTGTCTGGAATGTCTTATGGCAAGTGGAAGTGATGAAAGGGCTGTGACAGGTGCTGGAGGTGCTGAAAGTGTAGCTGGAGGTGCTGGAAGTGTAGCTAGAGATGCTGGAAATGTAGCTGGAAGTGCTGGAAATGTATCTGGTGCTGGAGGTGCTGAATCTGGTGCAAGAGATATGCCTAGTGCTTGGAAAAGTAATGGTTCCTCCTCATTTTTAAAAGCAGGTAATTCAATCACTGCACTTTCACCAAGAGAAGTATTTTCAGACTGAAATGTAAGATCCACAAGTGGTAAAGGAGGTGTAGGAGGCATTGCTGGCCTTTTCAGATGCAAATTGGAAAATGATCTCTCATTAAATTCTGCTCTTTTAGAAATCACAATCTTTTTGGTTTCAGAATTGTAGAATAACCAACCCTTATACACTAGAAGGTATTCAATAAAGATGCACTTCTCCATGTGAGATGGCAATCAGCTCTTTTTATTTTTTGTACATACTCTGCATACTCAAACTTGAAGATGAAATACATTGAGTTTGCACTTGTGCCAGCCCTTATAAGGAGTAATTGACTGAGCTGATATAGGAATTCTTTTCAAAATTGTGAGTTTGAGCATGTAGACAGTAGGCACTAAACAAGCCAGGCAGGCCTGATTATTGAGCATAGCAGTGATGTCTTTTGAGAGTGTTCTGTTTGCTCTCTCTGCAACACCATTCTGCTGGGGCCTGTTCCTAGTTATATGTTTCCCTTGAATCTCACATGCATTGGTGAATGCAATAAACTTCTCAGACATATACTTTCTATCTTTGTCATCCTACAGTGCCTTGATTCTGGCATCTAGAGCATTCTTAGCATAAGCTTTGAATGTTTTGAAAGCATTGAATGCATCACTTTTTCTCTTCAAAGTTACAACAGCTTTAGAGCTTGTGCAATCTTTAATGAATGTGATCCAGTAATGATAGCCTTCAATGGCTGAAACTGGAAGTGAATCATCCATGTCTGGATAGATCAACTCTGAAGGCTTGAATGCACAACTGCTAGAAGAGGAAAAGGATCTGAATGCATTTTGTCAGCTAAACACAGCTTACAAATTGGATCTGGTTTTTGGGTTGAATTTGATTCTAAGCTAATTATCAGCTTGTTATTGAACATTCTCTTAACATCTGCATAGTTATGATGTGCAAATCTTTGATGTCAGAGTGTTAAATCAAGTGATAAAGTAAGCTGATGCACTCCTATGCTGCCTGATCACTCACAATCAGATAGGGTAGCTGGCAGTATAAAGGTAGTGTGTTTGGATGAGTCAGTAAATGTCTCAGAAAGCTAGAGCACAGAAAGGATGTGAAGTGTAAAACAGTTGCTAGGATGTGCCACTAGTTGATAGCATGGATTTGCTAGAATGTGAAGAGGGGCAACCCAACAAAACAAGAGGGAAGGTTGCTACAAGTGGTCAGATAAGCAAGTTGCCAAGGTAATGGGGAAGAGTCACTAAGAGAAAGGGGAGGAAGTTGCTAGGGTTTACTAGAGGGTTCAAAACTGGTCACTAGCTGTAGGTGCTAATGTTGCTAACACAAAAAGACATGGGTGACACCTGTAGATGGTGTACACACTTATATTGAATACTAGGTCATCAAAGCTTGTCACTAAGCCATTAACAATGATGAGGAAGAGAGATGAGGATGAAGTCTAAGAGTTAAGGGACTTCAAAGCTGTACTGGGAGGGGTATGTATTCTTTGTTCTGGCTAGGTATGTACAAGGGGTATTTATACAATTTGTAAGTGTAGTAGTCAGCAATAAAAGTAGTTGCCACCAGCAATGGCATCTGTCAGTGGGTGCATGCTAGGTGCCAATACAGTTTCCAAGGATATGTATGTGATGTCAAAAACTGTGTAACATCTATCAAATATAAAAGAAATCATACCACATGTCAGCATCTGAAGGGTAGATGCCATTCAGGTATGTTGGTTAGGTGAGACAAGAAAAATGGAAATGAAAGTCATGTGTTTTTAAGTGTCTGATTTATGAAAAGCAAAAAGTCCCTTTGTTGCTAAGTGATGATACTAGTGACCATCAGTAAGAAAGGTCTCAACCAAGTGCTTCTAGGTCTCAGGCCTAGGCTTTCACATGATGAGGCTGTGTTGGAGTCAGGTGCTGCATCAGATAAGACAACCTGAGATGGTAGTAACAGTGCTCAGCAACAAGTGGGTCTTATCAAAGCATTAAATTGAGTTTCAAGGTATAGCTGCATGTGTATCCTCTTCAGTGCTTCCCACATCTGGTGAATATGGTCTTTGAAACTATTAAAATGGATTCTTTAATCATTTTCAACCATTGAATAGATTAGACCAGATGCAGCATCAGTCTCTTTATGCCATTTTTTGTACTCCTATCTCTCATCTAATGTAGGACTGTCAAAGAGTGTTGAAGCTGAAGGAGGCTTTGAAATAGATAGTTGGGCATTCTGAGAGCAAAGATAAGCTTCTATTTTACTAGTTCATGAGTTATAATTGTGTGCATTGAGTTTAGTGAAAGTATGGATGGATCTTGGCATGATAGTGAAAGGTTCAAAGTCTATGTATCTAGAAGGAGTTGCAACCACAATAAGGACTATAGCTCACATACAAAGCACTAAAATGGAACAAAACATTAAAATAAGTTCTTAGAAGCTAGAGCCCATAACCTATTAAAAACAAGCAAAGCACAAGGAACAATATAGTCATTAAAGCTAAAGTCCAAAGTTAGAAACTGAGAACTTCAGGTGAATGTGCCTATATTGTATACTGTCTAGACATGAATAAAATGAAGGATCTTAATGAGACAAAAATAGAATAAAGGAACTAAACTGAAACTGGAATGCAATGAAAAAACAACTAAAATGGAATGAAGGAACTAAACTGAAACTACAATGGAATGAAAAAACAAACTGAAACTAAAATGGAATGAAGAAACCAAATTAAAATTACAATGGAATGAAGGAACTAAACTGAAACTATAATGGAATGGAACAAAAACATACACTTGGAGCATGATAGAGAACACAACAGAATGTATGGAGCATTTTTAGCATGTTCATGATACTTTTTTGAGGCTCAAGCAGTCTGAGCTCCATTGAGATCTTTGTAATAGGCATCCACAAATTGAAGTGATTGTGTTGCAAAACTGATTGACATGTCAGAATTTGATAATCAATCAACATCAACCTTACTGACTGACAATTCTTTCGATGAGGCAAGCACATTTCTTTTCAAATTCTCTTCTCTTCTCTTGATCATTTTGGTAGGAGTCCATAGAGTCTCTTTGCATATTCCCAGCATTGTTTGATAAAGTTCAGCTTGCAATGGAATTTGAAGAAGAAGAGAATCAGAATGTCATGAGTCAAAAAGTATTTGTAACAAAATTTCTTCTGCAATGAAGTCAGGCTTCAAATACAACATCCATCAATAACAGCAATCTTTCATGCTTTTATGACAGTCCAAGAATGACTTTTTGCACTGTGCCTTTTTTTAAACACATCATAGCCTTGTTCTATGAGTATGCTTGCCATTCCCTTGAACATGCTAGACTGTTCATAACCTGCAGGGAATTAGAACTCTTCCTTTGTTCCATCAGAAAACTTATTATTTTCCATAGGAATCTTTTCTTTACACATTTGCCTTCAGCACTATGTAGTGGCTGACCACCAGCACTGAGCACATTGACAAGAACACTAAGGTTTTTCTCCATGTATTTTGACAGTTTTTTTGGCATTTTTGCAGTATATAAAGCTTCATCAGCACATTTAAAGTGTGTTGTTGCATTATTATACACAAAGATATGATCTTTGTGCAAATAGTGTTCCACAACAATGTGGATAGCTTTGTCTGCCTGCTTCAGAATATCTTCATTTGTGAAATATCCTTCATGATGCACACTAGCACAAAAAATGACATGGGCACTTTCTCTGCCATCAAGTGAGCTTAACCAACCATAGTCTGCAAAAATAAAATTAGCAATCATCAAGGACACACTTTCACCTTTCTTGTAAGGTGTAAGTGCCACATTTTTATGGTATCATACAGACTAACAACAGTCATGTACATAGAATGTAGATTATTATAGAACCAGATGACAATTGCCTAGTACACTATCAGATGAATATTCTAGCCATGCTCTTCTATCCACTGGCACAACTGTTTTTCAAATACCTTCATAGCAAGAAGAAATATGTTTTGTCAATGATATTCTTTCACTCATAACCATCAACATATTAATACATTGGCCTCAAAATGAAGCAGACTAAGTACACAAGAATTCCTAAAAAGATGGAAAATATGCTGAAAACTGTAAGTAAACACATCAAAAACTATAGATACAGGAAATCTTACACCCAATAAACCCTGGCAATGCATGACAATAATAACTGAGGCATGAACCACAGCAGAAGGAAGAGCTATCCAAAATTGGGATGCAGGAGTGATGGCCAATCAGTGGCAGTGTTTGAAACTGATTTTAGGTGAAGCCTGAAAGCCAATGAGCTGCCACTCGTCAAACCTTCCTCTGCTCATCTTCTGCTCTCTCCAACCACTGCCCATCCTAACACACAATATAGTCTGTGCCAGAACAGAGAAATTATGACAAGCACTTTGAAAGGTGCTAGGAAATTGAAGAGAGAAAAAGAGAAAGCCTTAGCCAAAGAAGAATGAATAATTGTTATTCCTGGCAATGGCAAACACAATAGCCATTGCCTAGAATCGGGAATAGGCTGCAATCAACATAAACATACAATGAAGCAATCATGCCATTATTATGGTCATGCAGTACATACCCATTTCCTTCAACCTCGAAGCATTGCCTGGGGTAGGAGGCTGGCCTGAACTGGACCGTCTCAGAAATTGTACTTATTTTCAGATTCATCTCCTCAGAGCCAGTTTTAATTGGGCATGAGTTTTATTGAATTATGGCTTGAGTGCCTCATAAATGTTGCAAAGGCTGCAGGTGGGATCAATTGAAGCTGAGCTGAGTAGGGTTTGCATGTCATCAGCTGTTGTTGTAGGTGCAGATGTATGTTTCCATGCAGGTGCATCCAAAGAGAATGTTTGGGCATATGGTGATGATGGAAAAATCCTGGGAGGTGAGAGTGATGAGTTAGGTGTATAGGACATCGAAAAAAAAACTCTAAAATTCATGTCAAAAAAAGCTCCAAAATTTTGTGTTTTCATTAGAGACCAGTGCTGTGTTACATATGTGTTATGTTTCCTGAAACAAGAAACTTTTTTAGTTTACATTATCCATTACAGTTTCCACCACACACTTCCACCATACATTTCCACCCAGACACTCACCTTACAGAACGTCTCATCTAGTCACTTTATCTCTAGGGCATAGAAGTACGTGAATTTAGAGATACATGTACGACAACGTTAAATGAACAGCTGAGGCTCGTAAAAGAAAATAATCCATAAGTAATCTTAATGAACCAACCTAGAATCGTAGAAAATGAGTTGCTACAGACTAGCACTGCATTGAATAAAGTTTTAAGGCCCGGGGGCCGTGCCGGGCTCTGCTTTACTAGTCGGTATCGTCATAGCTTGGCCACTTGTTGGTTGTTCCGTCGTCGCAGGTTTCACATCCGCGCTTGTACTGGCCCTTGTCTTCTCCATATCCCTCTTCACCTCCCTATCGAACGCATCCTCATCGAAAGAGTCACCACAGCATGAATTACAACATCCTGCCTGCCTGTTGCTGTTACAGCAGCCGTTTGAGCCCCATCCAGCTTTGTAGAATATTTCAGTCGGACAATGGTATCATGGGTACGAGGAAACGTACTCGTTTGAGACCACGACTGGAGGGAAGCTGCACAGCAGACGCCTAAAGAGATACCTCTGTTACGCATAGCTTCTGAGTGGAGTTATGGAACTTACAGCAAAGTCCACAGCATACTTCGCCAGCATCGTCAGCCATTGGAATTGAAGGATAGTCGTGGATCGTTAGGTAGAGCTTGCGTTACTGTAGCGACTGTTAGGCTGTGCTGTGCGCGACGACCCTAGGCCAACTTGATAGTATTTATGTGACTTTGTACTGGCAGCCTGCAAGACCCATCACCAATCTCTCCATGGAAGCAAACCGTGGGTGGAGATGGTTGTTACGACTACATTCCCATCCACAGGACATTTGAAATAAGATAGGCATTGATACTCGCAGCAGTGTGCGTTAAGTGACAACGGGCTTGTGATAGAAGTCCGGAACTAAATTATAGCTGTGCTGGACGAACAAGAACAAGTTACAGGATACACTAAACTCGAGTGCTCGGTAGGCACAGCTCTGATTAAACACAAAAACCGAAGACTACGGTTCAGGGAGCAAATTCTCGCGTGTGACGTTCAGAACCTCTCGTGTCATCGCAACATTTCCCAAAGGCCATTCGGGTGATACTCGATCATTATGAAGGGTAGACCAATGAGGTGATGGTGATGATCGTATATGGGAGAAATCGAGAACATTATGGTGTTTGCTTGGCTGGGAACTTTGATGAGTATTACAGGCATTGTAAGGAAACAATACCTACTATTGCAGTTAGACCAAAGATGCTGGGGTATCCACCAAAACGAACACCTGAGCAGTGCTCGATGACAGGGTCGGATGTAACAGCTAAGTAGACGTCCACATTTTTAGAAGTGTGCATCCGGTACTGCGTCGGCGTCAGCATCAGATCAAGCTATGCAGTAACTATTTGACATACCTGATGGCAACCTACAACAATCGTGCACCTTGTTATATTGTGGATCAAAACACTGCCTTCAATGGGAGGAAGTAGTAACACAGTGTCCGCCAAGTTCTGAATATGGAGTGCGGAAATTTGCAGAGTGGGATTTGATGCGCTATCTCGGCCTGATGGTATTAGATTCACGATACAGTGATCAAGGTCCTGGATAACCAAACCCTCTGACAAAAATAACTTCGGCAATGATTCCAGCGTCAAAAGCTGATACGAACAACCAGACAATGATAGATTAGTCGTCGACTTGGGTGGGATTGATGCAGTTTCAAGGGAAGCAATAGCAGGCTTGGGTGGACTTTTTAGTGTCGAATCAGCTGTCGTTCGTCTGAATGCAAACATAGGCTTCGGCTTGGATAACCCTCTCAAATCCGATATAGCAATCTCCAAAGCTGTCACTTGCTGGTAAAGTTCGAGTCGGAGAAACTTAAGATGGAGATGATGACGAACCTCTTCATACTGCCGCTGATCGTAACGAGGTACTGAGCCTGTTGCATCGGCAAGAGCCTTCACAAGCCTGGCCAATTCAATGGACAGGTCTTGTAATAACTCCCCCGAGATAGCTGTATTTGACTTCGCATTGTTGATACGAGCTTCCAATTCTATTTAGCCGAAAACGACTTAGAAATATCAGACAAAGAGGCATTATGAACGCAGACCAGAGCGCAAAGATTGGAACTGAACAGAGAAGCTCTGAGAAAACGACCACTTCGTCTCATCAGACATGATATTTTGAGGGAGAGTCACCCGGCAAACGCCGCTTTCTGTCCATGCCGGTTATGGCAAGTTCCGAAATTCGTCCGTTTGGTTTCGATTGACTGGCCTGTGTAGCTCGGACTACCCCTTCAGACGAACTTTCTTCAAGAACAGCCCATTTCTAGTACTAGCATTGTATCAGTAGGGTCAATATGCACTCCAGTCGAGATGTCTCGTTGTCGAGTCCCTTCGTTAAGGATTTTCAAGGCGTTGTCACGCTTGCCGATGGCACGGCAAAACGGGGTTCGGATCTTTGTTGCCCACGGACGCGTCATTGTCCAACTGAAAAACTGTCTGAGCGGAGCTTGAAGTGACAGTGACAATTTCGGTGACGTTTGAGCTAAAGAGTATGTACATGATGTGTTAATTGACTCGGTGCAACAAGATGATCATATGCTCTTTTCCCGTGTCCCTTTATTTTGCTTGACTGGTGCAATCAGAGTTTTGTGCCCACCTCTCTCATGTCCGGTCTACTCCATTGACGACGAAAGCCCACTATCGAGTGTCAATGTTGAAAAATCTGGTTCTGTAAATAGTAGCGTGATTGATGGATGCAGAACTGTCTTCCGAAGATATCAAGGGGGGTCGTTGAAGTTCGACAGTACTGGCCAGTGAATGTTGTTGCAGCTCTCGTATCAAAGCCTATCATTCCTCGTCTTCTGAGTTCAACGGAAGCAATAAGTGCAACCATGATCTTGTTCACAGTGAGTATCTCATTTCATCACGAGTATACAGTCTATCTCAATGAGTATGGGTGTGTTTGCGATCTCTGGGGGGTCGTTAAACCAACCTTGACAACGATCCAGGTGATGCAGTAGCATTGTCCGGGCCCAAACGATGGACCATATTCAATCCAGCTAGATAATGGGACGTCCAAGTATTGATCGGCGACTACGAAGACCTACGTGTTATAGAGCTTGCTCTATCATGAAAGCAATATCAGGCCCGGAAATCATTCGCTCCTGATGATCAATCAGGCGAATGACTTACTTGAACTTGATTGTGCAACAGTTTATACCCTTCCCCACCTTGTTAACACGTCGACGTGAGTCAGGTTTCGGACGTTATCTCCGACCTCGAGTTTTCGAATTGCAGCTCAGGCGTCACAGATATGAGGCGTCGCCGGATAATACAGCGCATCCCAAGTAACTCGAAAGAACTGTTGATGTATTGATACCCATGTAAATGCGACTGTTTAGCCTGTCCACTGGCGCTATCATCATAGGGTGATGTTTATCTGACGTTACCCGATGCACACGATGCCCATTGAAAGGCCTACATCGGAGGCCATGGGACATAGATCATCGATCCCGTGCCGCTTCGCACTCAACCCGGGAAGCAGCGCCTACGCAAGAGTTGGATTATGATGCTTCTTCTGAAACAAAAAGCGTATTTTCAACACAGCCTGGAACCCCTCCACCTTCTGAGATTTGATCCTGCTAATGTTCTAAGAGTCCTGCTAACGCATCATTTAAGTGCCATGTGCGATTCATTAGTATTTTTTGTGGAATAAAAAATTAACGTGAACTAGTGTATAATTTTGTTAGTTGAACATAAGCTCATGGGCGCGGTCCTATAAAAAAGCCTTGTAAGAGACCGGCGGGCTCAGATGATATCATAGATACCGGGTCGGGATCGTGGCTGTGTTGATCGTGGCTGTGTTGGATAATGATGTGTCCTTGGCGTCTTTTGAATTATTTCATTCAAGTTCAAACGCGTTGAATGATTGCAACTGTGGCCACTTTACGATGAATCATCCTTTCCCTGCTCTTCTTATTCCATTTACCTTTCGAAGAGAGAAGAGCGACGTATTGGAACAGAGCTGTTCACGCGCTCGCTCGTCTGTAATCAGGTCCTGGGGTCATGTCTCCACTTTCAAGAATTTAGGCTCCGAAGCGGGGGCTTCAGAAGGAGGTTGTGCAATGGGAACTCATGATGGCACTGTATTTCTCTTCAGTCAAATTTGCAGGATGCAACCACCCGCTCCACGGCCGTCGCATCTATCGCTGGAGTCTCGTTCACCCTCGCGGTCGCGGTCTTCTACCCCAACGTCACCCCCTCCATTCCATCTTAGTCAACGGGCTGGCGTTGTGTCCGGTGTAACAACTGAGCAAGTTGAAGCACCCAAAAACTATGTCGATTTCGAAGAGGAACCTGAGAAATTGAAAGATATCTTGCAAGGACGGCAGCCTAAAGAACTAGTCAAGCCTCCCGCTTTCAGAGACACACTAACTCCTTCAGCCTCGAATCCGAAGCGAAATGTAACACCGAAATCTTTGCTTTCAGCAACAAATTCTGCCGCTTTCACTGCATCGTCATCACATCCCTCGTCACCCCTGAACACGGGCCCTGAAAACACTCTTGATTTGTGGTGCCACGTAATTCTACCGCAAACAGGACTAGGACAAAGTGTGACAGGTGTACGCCCGATCGATGATAACCAGTTCATTGTTGTTCTTCAAGAAACAGGGTTAGTTATAACATTCATCCTCAGTGATACTGTCCCTGACGTTTTGTAGAAATCTGAGCATAGTTTCTCTGAAAGACGGAAGCTGTGTGACTACCATCAATGCCTCGAGAAAGCCTTCGAATCCTCCTAGCGGCGTTGAAGATAAAGGTGCTCTTGAAGCATTATGGCTTTGGAACCACCTCAAAGTGTATGAACTTCAAGAGGTGTGAACTGCATTCTCACCGCTGCATAAGTTCTCAACAAATGCTATCGTTAGACCACGATCATAATCACTGCGGCTACAGTCAATCCGAATATCTCTTCGTCACCCTCTTTGGAACCCGCCGACAATGGTGGACAGGAGAAATCTCGTATTTCTATCTTCGAGCTCCATTCCCGTGAACTAGATATTGACCTCGAACTGATTGGACAGTGGCAGTTTGATGGACTATCTTATAGCGTTGGGTTGCATCAAGAGGTGGATAGTTCGTCGCTTTGATCATCAATTTTGGACAAGTGCCTAACCCTTCGACCAGAATCACTGAAACTCTTCCAAGTATCTGCAGACGGCCGTTTTTTAAGTAGACGCATACATCTCTTGCCTCGCACCGTGTCGCGACCGGAAACTCAACCTCCAGGGAAAACTGTGTCCAATATCAACATCCCAAACCCCCTCAAGGCTCTTAAGCCACATTCTGCAGAACACGTATCTCTAGCAACAGAGAAAGCGAGAGGACCAGCGAGGATCACATGTGATGAGGTTTGTGATTTCGGCGAGCTTCTTCCAGGTGAGACGATTCTGGGATTCCACGCACGAGGTGCCCGAAGGAAAACCTTTGGTGTCGCATGGTCTGACCAGCACCTTACGGTCCGTCCGAGCTTTTGATGAATGGCAGATCCAGTGAAACTTTCTCCAGGTCTTCGAATACCAAAGTGGATCTCTTCACATGTTGCTTATGGATTCCAAGGTTTTAATCCGAGACGTCCAATGGACGACTGACTCGTCATACACTGTTTTATTCGAGGTAGGTCCTGAGTCTAGGTCCGACTTTCGTTCATCTGACAAATATAGGACCGGGTTGAATGCTATACACTCAGAGCCCTCAGAGCCGTCGATGCCAATGATAGTGAGGTTGACATGAATGATATTACCTTTGAAAGGAGGGCCATTGTCACGTCGGTCACCTTCTTCATCCCTCGCTTTATCTGCCCCTAAGCCCAGATTATAGACCTCAGCGACTGCAGACCATCGCTCTTGCTAGCCCTTATGATGCAATAGACATCACCTCTGCATCACAGATTCTGCTCGTACAAAGTGGCGACCGAAGTCTAACTGTGTTTGATACGAGTTCGAAAGATCCCCCAAGGACATCTTGGCAAACGCGGCCTTCTCAAGTTCGGCCTACTAGTAATAGTGGAATAGAAATCACGTCGTTGATCCCTCTGGAACTTGATTTGATAGTGCAAGGATGCGGTTCGTACTCTACTGTCGGCTAGTCGTGATCTTACTGATTTTTTCCTGTACAGCCGATGGTCGTCTTCGAAAATCTTCCCTGATTCAAATGATCTCAGATTCCACCAAATCCTCTAGCGAGGATTCCGACCCGGCCTTGAATGGTTTTATCACAAGCTTGTTTGTCGCGTTAAACGAGCGAACAAAGGAGAAGTTCATCATTGGAGGAGCTGATGATGGATCTGTTGGATTTTGGACCTTGGAGTATGTTTCCAATTCTTTCATTTGAATTCTCTCACCGCCGTATACATCAGCCATTATAAGCTGTGTGCACGCTGGACACTGTTCACAACAAGCCTATCTTGTGTCATACAGATTGAACATACGCAGAACTCTCCATTGAAGGGTTGTGTGTTATGTATTTCGGCAGATGGAACTATTGCTGTTATTGCCATTGATGGATTTCAGTTGTACGTTTATATTCCTTTTTCGTCTCTTTTTTTTTGATATAACTTACTGACAGCCTATTCTTGATTCCTGCGTCTTGTGCGCCACTATTGAGGGTCTGTATTGGGTCTAGCAATCTGCTCCTAGTATATGCGGACAATCGTGCTCGTTTATGGGACGTGAAGACTCAGGAGTTTTGGCGATCGATGACCGAGGTAAAAGTCGAAGAGATGTTGAAGCAGGGAGGGTGGACAGAGATGTAAGTCATGGATTGGCCTCGCAGGTGACATGCTCAACAGTTTTGAAGAGAACTAGGTGCTCAAGCACCTGAGCAGAACATTTTTCTCAAGCCAATTCCGAGCTTAATATTCCCCGACACCTGTATGTCCATCGTAAAAACTCTCTTATCTCTTATTTGATCCAATATTCTTCTTTTCGCAGCTTCAACACTCCTACTGGATTTGGAACACTTCACATCAGCGTCTGTTGCAGTCGCAAAGTCGATAAGCACGAATCGGGACCAAACTCGTGCGATACTCAGAACACTCGAGCGACTTCGCTCCGTGCTATCGGTACTGTTGACTCCTGGCCTAAATAAAGATATCGATGCGGTATGTTCCGAAAAACTTGGTATTCGTCCTGCACAGACATCCGCCGGGTTTTCGAGGTATGGAAAGCCTTGACATATACGGAGACGAACACATCGAAAGGAAATTTCCAGGAATGGAATAGTCACTCTCT
Organism: Termitomyces sp. DKA64; assembly: GCA_017657295.1. NCBI lineage: Eukaryota > Fungi > Basidiomycota > Agaricomycetes > Agaricales > Lyophyllaceae > Termitomyces > Termitomyces sp. DKA64. The sequence continues at coordinate 20,450 of JAGGAV010015608.1, read as the reverse complement.
ATTCAAGGACGGATCCTCGTGAGCTGTGGTGCTTGTCGAGTGATGTATCGGCTGCACGGGCGCTCTCAATAGGTGTCATGCTCAACGCTCTCAGTGTCTTTGAAGGTTAGTTGGCACATCTACCATCGAAGTGTGCAATCATGGATGTTTCTGTAGAATTCATGGAAGGTGCTAATACTGTCATGATATTCTACGCGACTTCTTTGTCAGCAGCTGTTGGACCAAAATATCAACCCCCAAGCGTCGTGTACCTTGCTCGCCGTTGGTTCGATGGTTCAAGTGTGTTTGTCTGTATTGTTTCTGGAGAATGTCCGGTCTGACGCGTTGATTAGACGATGTTCGAAAGGCGACTCGCGTGCTATTTGATTATGCCGTGGCTTGTATGTCAGACGGAGAGTCTAGTGAGCTCACTGAGCATTGGCAACACCATTGTATGCCTATGATTTTCCTTGTACTCCATCAGTCTGATGCGTACCGATAGTACCATGTCTTCAACCTGACGCCGAACGAGAATCGACTCGGGCTGCACTTTCACTGTTTTTATGCGGTTATTTAGCTGCAGAAAAGTACAGCTTGCTCTCCACAAGGTAAGATATGAGCTCACTTCTTCTACTATCATCTCAGTCGAGCAATTGAAGCGCGCTCACGGATATCTCCAAATCAATTGCCCTTTACTTACATGACGAGCAGTCCTTGCACAGGGTCCTTGCTGTCGACCTGTGTTCGAGGGGATTCCATATATGGCAGCACTACATTGACGCCATGGATATTCTTCGAGCACTGTTCAGCTTGGCCACAAGTAGTCGAAAGGATTCTACGAACCTTATTGGTTCGCAAGCTCGGCTTGCTGTTCTACAGATTGCAACTAGTAACACGGCCCTATTTATGACGACGTTGGGGCTTGATATCCTAACGCCTCCATCCCTGGAGCATCGTAAAGCCGTCATGCAAATTGTTGCGTTCCTCATTAAAAAGGTGAGTCTTCTTGATCAGTTAGAACATCCTTGGTGAAGATTTGTCTTCAGCGTCCCCTAGTACTGCAGCCTAACATTCCCAAGCTAATGGAGGCTGTTGTCAGGTCATTAGACCCAAATGCCACAACCCATCGAGAAGCGGTGATAGACTCAGTAACGGAAATTATAAGCTACGTTGTTAAGACGTAAGTTTTCATTTCTCACTGCTGTCCTATCAACATCCTTGCTCTCTAGATTTCCCGCCGTCGATTTCTATATGGGAACACAGCGTCTCGCCGTGGGTGGAACCGATGGAGCTGTTGTAATGTACGATCTCAAGACAGCGATTCGACTGTATGTTCTTGAAGGACACAAAAAGGCGATATCAGCATGCAGTTTCTCGCCCGATGGACGAAGGTTGTTGACACTGTCTATAGAAGAGAGTGTTGCTTTGGTTTGGAAGGTTGGCTCGAGCTTCGTGAGTTTCTTCAACCCGGGAGCACCACCCCGACAGGGACGTGGTGATTCGCAACCGTTCAAAACGATTAGCTTTAACGTAGGAGAAGCAGGTTTGTGTCACGTTGACGCTGATCCTATTCTCGTTTCTGATGAGCACTACAGCGAATATGACTGCTCAAGAGGCGATGAATTTGATACGAATCATTTGGTCCGCAGATCGTAGCGTGAGAATCCAAATTCGAGACAGCGTGCTGACATTCAGTGCATAACCACGGATACTTTATAACTTGAAAGACTTGATCATGATGAGAATGTTTGACTATCGCATGGTAAGGAGGCCATGAGAGATGGCGGATGACTCCTTGAATTCGCCAGATAGATGGATAATTACACGATCGATAAATAGTGCTACCATTGTAGCAACCAGCAGAATTTGACGAACAGGGGTCAGCTACTAAGCCGAAGCATCCGTGCATGTGGTATTGTGTCACGAGTGAACTCGGACACATGGGTGCACGAGTCTGATAATTAGTAAAAACGATATTCGAAATTGGAATACTTAGTGGCAAGAAGATATCTTTGCGCCCGGGAAGTGGGTGTGGACAGTTGAATCACTTGAGCACTGTACTGGGCTCGGCGGTCCCACGATCACATATAGGATTGAATCCTCCCTTATTGCTGTGACTTTGTCGCCCTCGTCCCGAAATTGCGGATTCCTCTGTGTACTGGTCCACACACGGTCATACAATGGCTATTCAGAATGATGATCAAGCAGATCCACTTTAACTTGAAGGCGTGACGTCGCGAAATACTTGCATGTCCTGCTCCCCCGTATCTCACCTTATCTCCTGGTACTTGCGTCTGCGATAAATGTATCACTTGTTCCACATGGTACCTTTCTATTTGTGATCAGCCGATGTCCCGTTCCAGTCTCTTGACCACATATCCTCGCGCAAGCTTTTACCCAAGCATATGGGATGTATTCGGCGCGCTATTCCTTTCCTAATACCGGACGAAAATGCTTCTTTCCGTTTCAAAATCGATAATCAGGCCTCAGAGCGACTGAGTAAACATTCGTTTTTAGCACGTCTGAGGCTTCTTCGCTTCTCCACTCCAGCCATACTTGCCGGACTTTGCCGAGGCAGTATCGTTGCTTTTGAGAACAAATCAACGTTTGGAAACTGATTTCGAAACGGCCGAGTGTTTAAGGCCTGGTTAAAATGTCATTATGTTTGTGCTCTCGGCCTATCAGCAATGAAATTCATAACTAAGCTTGCCCCGTCTGTCGTCGCTACCACATGTCTTCTCTCTCCTCTAATCTCTGCAGCTCCGTCTGCCACTGACCCATGTGTCAAAGTCGCAGGAAAGACATTTGTCCTTCCAGCGGATGCTCTCGCATGCTACAAGGCCTTCCCCTTCAACGAGACTCTCAGACAAAATGTCCTCACAACTGTCGCGCGGGTTTTTGACTTTTTCACGTTCGAAGATTACTACTTGAACTCCCCGCCGCCATTTCAGGAGTCAACTGTCGACATCCGGGCGACAATCGCAAAGTTGAATTCAACCCAATTTGCAGTAAGTTTTTTTCTAGAGTTCAAAAGCACCGGTGTGATGGGAGATTATTCGAAAGACAGACTATGATTTTAGCAAAGCTCTTTACGATTTCACTACTCAAATGAATGACGGTCATACTCGTTCGTCCATCCCTGTTCATTGGTGTATCGACATCCTAACGTCGATCAGGTTGGTTCCCGAACTGCTACAATGCTTATCAGAATATCCTTCCCACACCTCCGATTACTGTTGAAGTTGATGGAGTTCAGGGGGTCCACATAGCATTTGACGCGGTAGACTTCATCTCTCTCCTTGGCACCGACTACACAAGCTTCTTTGACAACATCGGGTTTGACTGGAGGCGTCTTGCAGGGGCCAAAGTCCTGCAAATCAACGGTCAGGATCCCTATGCATATGTGGACACTATTGCTAGTACCGTTTCTGGAAATTATTTGGACCATGGGGTCAGGGTCAATTCTGTGTTCAGCAGTTATCGCATCTCTGGAAATAATTTTTCTCAACGATTGGGCGATCTTGCTGGGCCGATGGATGTTACTCAGACTTCACTAACTGTCAATCTAATTCCTGTCAATTCTACTCTGGCCGAAACTGTCTCTGTTCCTTACTTAGCAAGTTATCTTGGCCTACCTTTCACCGACTCAGCATCCTAGTGAGTGCCCAATAATGTGAACGAGAATGACGCCCGTTTTCTGACCTCTCTTGATTAGCTGGGAAGCCAACTGTGCAGCGAATGCTGCTACCAATGGCGCTGATTTGAAGATTCCAGAAATGAAGGCAGCGGCAGTTACCCGCCGCCATCCCAAAGGAAGCATCATTGACAAGTCAAATTCTAACGCTATCGGGCTCCCTCCTCAATTTATACCTTCCCTACCTTCTGTTGCAGGGAGCGAAGGAGTTATCAAGTCTTACATTCTTCCCGGTAATCAAACGGGTGTGGTGCGTTGCCAGGTCTTGTCCAATCTTTGACTCAAAGCATTGACCAACAAAAGATGTTTGTCGGATCATTTGAGGGTGACTTCGATGGATTCCAGGCTGATGTTGTGAGCACCATAACTACGTTCAAGAATGCAGGAGTCACGCAACTTCTCATTGACTTGACAAACAATGGAGGTAGGCTCCTTCCACTATCGTTTCTGTACTCTGTTTCTTAGAAGACATTTAGGAGGGTTTGTTTGCCTGGGTCAGTTCTTGCATCAATACCTGTCTGGTTCCAACTTCGGCTACCCGTATGTAATGTCGCCTACAGCATTCCTTCATTATCATGCTAAAGGTCATTCAGTGGTTTCGTCTCAACTGTCCGTGCCAATACTCTTGCTCAGAAGATTGTTGCTGCGGACATTAAACTTGGCCTTACCGATGCTCTTTCTTTCTATACCGGTGATAATTGTAAGCGAGGCTCTTTCATAATGAGGAATTGAATGCCTCAGCATTTATGCCAGACGCTTTCTTGAACGGGACACAGATGCGAGCTGATTTCAATTACATCACTCCCGCGGTGCCCTTCACTGTCAATGGCCGCTCAGATCCTACATCTCAGCGATTCCATGTGAATAATATTCACAACTTGTGGTGCACATGCTTATTAAAATCTTCGCTAGGATACCTGTGAACTGGGTTTCTCGCAAAAGGTTCCGGCCGACCCCCCTTTCGATCTAAGGTAAGTTCTTGCCTGTACGGTGCCACAGAGGCCTGACTAAATTTCTTACTTTCTAGCAAAGTCGCTATTGGTGAGTCAATAATCTAGTATCGAAGCCGGAACGAAACCCATTGTACCCAGTCAACAACGGGAATTGCGCCTCTACCTGCGCAATGTTCAGCACCCTCATGAACGAGCGGCATGGCACTAAGATTGCCGTTTTCGGTGGCAAGCCCGGCGAAGACGTGCAGTTCAAGGGTATGTGGTTTGGTCTTTACAGCTCGGTTTCTCATGCTTTGCTCTGTGATCGTCTCAAGGAATGGCTGGCAACCAAGTCCTAGAGTGGGTAGACATCGATACGGAAATCAAAACTGCTGGATTACAAAATGTGAGTGCCTATCTATGTTCTGTAAACGACAACAAGCCGTCCTCAGAGATAATAAACAGGACCCTCTGGCCCCTCCTGATCTGTGAGTGCGACACCGAGAGAGACCGGGGTCCGTAGTGTTGACCGACCATTTTCTAAAGGCTTGTATCAGGCAACTTCAGGTTCATATGGTCCTTCCCAGAGATTTTTCATGAAGCTGACTTCCCTCGTCTAGGCATAACTGGAGGACAGGTCAGATGATTTTCTTTTTCTTGTCATTCAGTCATAGAACTTGTTCATATAGCTTGGAGTTTTCTCAACGAGAGCGTTCCCATTGGTACATGGAACACTTGTTTGACCTGAAAACATGCTCACTGGATGACTCTACAGCCTACCTTTCCGAGTTACCCTTATGTGCGTGATATCCTTTTGCATGGATACCGTTATCAGTTGTGGTTGTTGATACTATCACATCGATAACAGTCAGGTTCCCGTATACCAAGGACACCTACAACAACCCGCTGAACTTGTGGACGTTTGCGTACGTTACCATTATGAAGAATCACATCCAAATATTGCTAAACTATAGGTTTAGTGTCTCGAAGCTTTTCGAAGCTTGACCATTTGCCGTTCGCGTCTGCCGGACACATTTTCGGACTGTGCTTGAATGATATAGGTGTGTAAAGGGATATGCTTTATTGTGTACTTGGAGTCAAATGAGCCATCGAGGCGAACCAAGTCTGTGCGATTGCATAGTCCATAGGCGAACACGAGTTCACTTTTCTTTCTTTCTTTGCTGCAAAAGACCTATGCCATATCGATATACACTGACGGCCCTTGTCACGGGCGCGGTCAACGTATATATCTCGTCATGCATTTGAGAAAAGGGACCCACAGTTTCCAGGAAAATTTGACCCAAGACCTGGTGTTAAATTCTAGAAAGACGGAGCCCATATGGTCTCGTTCGATATTGGATGGAATCTGAGCCGCCCCGGACCACCCAGTTCCGAGCCTCAACTCAGGGATGGATAAGCTCGGATAATTGATTTTGATGGCGATTACTGAACGAAAACCTGTTCCTTGACGGTGACTAGCGACAACCGACCATGACCTCAACAACCGACCATGAGGCATGCATGAGGCAAGTTGAACATGCAAACAAATGCCACGGCAATGAAATAAGCTCGCCACGAGCATCCCTTCTTTATAAATGGTTATGGAACACTACAATACTTATATCTCAGTGCGGCCGGAGGAAGTGAAGCTAGATCCAACGCCAATTACCATCTCCCCAAATACGAGGTCCACGACAAAACCAACTATCCTCTTTTGCCTTTGATAACTTTCAAAGCTCGTTCGTAAACGTCAAACAGCAGTTGAGCCTGTCCAAGAGACTCAGATTCAAGATGCATTCGCCAAAACGAAAGATCGTACGACCTCTTCCAGCCATCCCATCATCATCTGCACTCCGGTCTCCGGCCTTTTCTCGTCCTTCTCGCCCTCTCCCACCACCGCCTTGCACTAGTCTTTGCGCTAGTCCGCCTAGATCTTCCGGCCAGGAGTATGTTAATTCGTCGACGTCAGCGTCAGAGGATCCTGTTAGACTCACTTTCCCTCCCACCTAGATCAGATCCAGTGACCTCGGACACTAGTGTTCTCCGATTATCAGAAACTAGAGAAGAGACCCAGCCATTACCGATTGCAAAGTTCTCGAATGCTGATGATGACCAGCATCGCTTAGATCCACCTCTGCATCATCTTCTGAAACTTCGTCCTAACCGCCTGCATCTACAAACCGACGAGCTGGCGATCCTTGACGAGTTGGATGTTTGGGTGACATCAATGAACAAAACGCCTCCGGATAGGAAAATACCGGCCTCGAAAGATCAGCTTCGGGGACCAGCCCATGTTAGGGCTGCCATTTCAATGGAAAATCTTCTGGATATGATATCGGGGAAAGACGTAGAAGAGATCGAGGAGAAGGACGGAGGCAAAATGGTCCGGATAGAGTATTTTCAGACGCATCGGGATGTGGATTTTCGTTTCAATGCGCGATTCAGTCGTCACTGGTTACGCGAAAAACGGGGTCGTCGGTGGGAAGAGAAAGACTATCAATCTATTCTCAACACTCTGCGATCCCTTTGATCCCTATCATCATTCATCGCATAGTTCGTCTGGTTTTGGCATTTTCCAGAGGATCACAGTATTATTTATAACTCATTGATGGAATTGAAAATGAAAGCGGTCTTTGTACAAGAGATAATAAAATCATAACCGCTGAAATCACATCAAGCTTCTCTGCCCCCTTTCTGAATCATACTTGAGGAGATTATTACCGGCCCCTTTGAGAAGTACCCTCTCAGTACAGTGTTTCACGTGGTACTCAACAATAAATAACCATGATCGTCACCTTGTCTGCTCATCTTCACTGGAGCATGTGTAATGGAAGAGGAGAAAAAAGAATTTACCTCATAACACACACCTACTTAGCAGCAACTCGTTTCGATCGAGTGACCTCGGGGTCAACCAATGTTATGGGCCCCGCGCGCTTCCAACTGCGCCATGCTGCTTTATTCATTTTGCTTATATAGTAATTAATAGCTCAGACACGTGCGTCAACCTCGGGTGAGGGCTTCATCCCCAGTGAGACCTGGTTCTGGGTTTGTCTGGAAATCTCCGAATGTGTACGATTCTGTCCATGTTGTTTCTGGGCCAGATGTGCCCAGTTTTTGAATGCAAGAATCAGATTTTATTCCGAGGCTATCTGAAGGAACCTGTGGTCACTATTATCTTACAACCTGGCTTGTCTGAACTTTCCTGGATTGTACCGGGGATTTATTCCAGGTAATGCTACAATAAATTTCTGGTACTATCTGTAATCTACTGAAACTGTCCATATCTACTGAAACAGTCTGATGCTGATAATAACATGTGCTTAATCACAAACCAAGTAATGGAGTACTCGAGTAAGTGTAATATACCATGGCTCAAAATGTTATACATACTGCAAAATTAAATTAAGTGCTGTACAAAAACGTGTCCTGCAATTATTCGGTTGGATTTGGTTGATTTCTATTCTTCTTGGCCTTCATGCAATTTTTCGACAACTCCTGGTATTTCTACTCACAAAGCATGTATTAAAATACATCAGAAAGATGAATGAAGCATACATTGATGCAAAATGTAAGTTTGATGCCATCAATTGATCATATCAGCCGATCAAACTTTGTTTTCACAGTATTTCGGAGGCTTAGTGACATGCAAGCCTATGTAGAACAGAAATGGTATTATATATTTTCAAAATGATTTATTTGCTAGTTTGAGACAGTCTCACACTATAGAAAGGGCTCAATAGTAATATTAACTAAAACCCAAAACAACCATCAACTCACAAGCCTAAGATGTCCACTCCCTGGGGTATCTCCAAGCCATAGTATGTAGATTGCTTGCTTTTCCCCTTGAAATCCCTCACCTTTTATAGCTTGTTGTTTGTGCACAGACCAGCATGTCCTCTGTGTGCTCCTGTTGTTGTACTGCATGGTCATCCTTGGCATTGCACTCTCATTGGTCAAAGATGCTGGTATGACATGTTCTGTGTGATTCATCATCCACTGACTCCATGTTCTTCTGCATGCCTTTTCCTGCCTTTCTTTCCAGGCAAAACCCTCTTAATCAACTACATGTGGTTGGTGGCTTTGTTCTGGGTGGTCTGGTGTAGGGAAAAGTTGTATTTTCAAGGTGTGGAGGAAGGATTATGGCAACAGATTGTTGGGACACATTCTACTAAGCTGCACAGCTTAGTGTCCTGGAATCACCAGGGTCAGTAACTGCATGCTCATGATGTTTCTCCCAACCCATGTCAAATTTAGGCTCAAAAACTTCATGCCAGGATATTGCCACTACTGGGGTCAATCCACCACCATCTGGGTCAGTCAGTTTTACTTTATGTTGGGAGACATTCAACAAAGCTGCATGGCTTGGTGGAATGTTTCCCAACCTTGGTGGAATGTCTCCCAACCTTGGTGGAATGTCTCCCAACCTTGGTGGAATGTCTTCCAACATGATAAACTTGGATTTCTGACTGATACTGATGGCATTGAAATTTTAAAGATGCAAGAAGTGGCAAAAATGCTCTGGAACAAATGAAACAACATTCAATAGCCCCAGGCAGATGGAAGAAGAAAACAAATCAGGTAAAGGCATTTCTTCACATATCTCATGCTCAAGGACTTTATTGAATTTTCACCTGCCAACACCAATTGGAAAGTGGAACAATTTGCAACAGTGCAGTATCCTGATTGGGCAGCCAGTCAGAACTTCAGTCAGAAGAAAGAGGTGTCAACAGATATGTTGAGTTCATTTTTGTATTTGAACAATAATTCTATTCATCTTTGCAGATGACATATCATCAAAGTGCCATTCCAAAGGCCATGACCAGACCAAGCCCAGAAAGCACCAATGGAGGTCTTCTGCACCTGAAGGAGTGCCAGTATTTGAGATAGAGAATGATGAGGACAGCTGTAAGTTTATAATTCTATTATTCAGTCTTTTATTAACATTGTACTTAAGCCCACAAGACATCAAACACATCTAGACTCCAGCTTCTGCTGCCACTAACTTCACAGCCTGCCCCTTCAGCTGTGCCAACAATGACAACAAATGCATCTGGGTCCCACCTTTTGCCACTGCCAACTGATATCTCTGTGCTGCTGCTGCTGCTGGCAATGAACATATCTGGGTTCCAGATTCCAGCACCACCAACTATACAGCCTGACCCTGCAGCTTTCCCTATGGATGACAAGGACAAATGTATCCATGACCCAGCTTCCATTGCCATCAGCTTCATGGCCTGACATCTCTATACTGCCACTGATGACAATGACCAATGAACCCATCTGGGCCCCACCTTTCCATCCCCCAGCTGGCACCTTTACCAACTATCCAGGATGCCCCATCTGTGCCAACACCATCTTTACCAACAATAACAATGGCAAATGTATCCACACCCCAGCTGGCACATTCACCAGCTCTGCAGGATGTATCCACTTCTTTGGCAGGTTTGGCTCCACCTTGATTCCTTCATCCAACAGTCTGTCTAGTCCTGAATCCAATGTAAGTCATTTTTATTGAATAACTTACATGTACTTACTTGTTTAACTAGAAAAAATATTGGATGCCAATACAAAAAAAGTATGTTGATATAACTGTCTCACATCATGAGACAGGACAAAGTAGTATAGCTAGGTCTACTCCCAAATATACCAGATACCAAGGCTGACTGTAAGCCTTGAATGTCAAAAACTGTATGCATGGGAACATACCTAGTATAGACACCAAGGTGCCCAGAATATGCACTAAAAACACTGCCAGTAGAGCCATAATGCTGAAAAGGAAACTGAGTGATCATGCACTGATGGCTAATCAATGGCTGTGCTCAGCACACCAGCTAGATACCTTACCAATGCCTAGGACAGCCATGGGCATCTATGGTGGGAGACATTCCACTAAGCCATGCAGCTTAGTGGAATGTCTTCCAACATATTAAGGTGCTCCCCTTTATTCTTATGCCTTTCAACCTTCTTCCTCCACTCAAATTGTTCCCAGATTTTGACATTTGAGTGATTGGCTTACTTGGCCATCCCAGGCAGGTTTTTCATTGATACAGTGAGAGTCAAGGGAGCAAGTTATTGAGTCTGAGGTGTGCTTGTTTGTGGAGGAGCTGGTTAAGATGCTGCAGCATTGGCTAGCTTTGTGATCAAGTCATGAAAATATGTAAGCTCTGTTCTACAAGTTTAGGCTATTCAGTGACATGTATGCATGAAAAGAAAGATATATACATATCATAAATGATCTAATTCTGATTTGGCATGATCATGGTTCACTTGGAATTGATTATATGTGTCAAGGAGTTTAAGGTATGCATGATTATGAGTATTCATAAGGTTGGCCAATGTTGTATTGGCTATGACATTATAAAGCTGTAGACAGAGAAACAATCAGTACTAGACAGGTAATGCATAAAAACATACTTCATATGAGTTCAAATTCTTATTATGCCCTTGTGGTGGCTATTGGTAAGTTGAGTTAGCAGTTACAGCAAAAAGAACCACAATACTGACCCACTTGAAATCTTGAGTATTGAGAAAAGTCATCTGTAGGTTCAGCATATGAGAAAGTAGGAAAATTAAAGTTAAAAGGAGTGGACATTGTGCATATTGTGAGGGTGTAAAAGAAAAGAAATGTGGACAAGTCCACTTATGCACAGATTTCTTCAGGTCACCTCACACATGATGTCTGTGACACCAGTAACATATTGTGTTGAACATGTCTAGTTTCCCTTTTAACATTGCACAAGTATTTTCTTTTCTCAATGGTGCTCTCTCTAGAATAAGTCAAGGACCTCAATCATCAGACTCTCCTAGCTAGTGGCAACACCCTCTACAGACAGATTCTAGAGAAGTTGATTGAACTTCATTTGTTTTTGTTTCTGCCTTTAAGAACATTACTGAGATTTGTAAACTAGTTGCTTACTGGGCTCTCATGATACATCCTCAAATACTTCATCTACACTTGACAACATCAGCCAGACTCAAGCAACCCACAAATCTCTGCCACTCCACATAAGAATTTTCCCTGATGGAAGAAGACTTGTCTATCATGTCAGCATGCCTCACTATCTGGTGATTTACTTCATTTGTTTGATCTGTATCTAGACATTGACTGTATTTAGAATCTAGACTCATTTTGCTACTAGTGTTTCTCAAATATCATCTAGTGAGCCTGGACTGAATTGCTGATTTGCTTACTTGGACTTGTATTACTATGACTCTATTGCCTTGATGTATTTCTGTGATCATGAAGTTGTCATTCTTTGTTGTCAATTATTTGACTCAATGATTTGCTATAATCCAAAAAGTTTTCTCTAAGAAGGCAGTGGACCAATCAGCTGAGCTCTCTATAGTTTATTATGCCACTGGTTTTAAATATACTATTAAATTACATGAATATTCTAGTCCTCACCTAATTGCACCTCTTCCAAGCTAGACTTTTCTACTACAGAACAGAAATCTTGTGGCTCATTGGACAATGTTAGGAATGGTTGCACTGATACAAGAGAAATAATGTCTGAGGCAGGAATTACCTGCAATCCATCCAAGCCTGTGTTGTGACAGGCCCAAATAGTGCTGTATGAATCTGCCAAAAGTTCAAGAACAGGATCTGAATAGACTGAGACCAGTGCCCATGGGATGAGTTCCTCCACATTAGATTCATTGGTCTCTGAGTCAGAATCAGAGTTCAAGTCTGTGTTCTTGCTTGATCCAACATAGAAATAAAAATGGACTTCAGCATATGTTATTTTCCCATTTATATTGATCTGACATTGAGCACATTAGCATTCCACAATCTTTCATGATATTAGTATCTGCCTTGACATTTTGACTAATCTGAGTATTCCTTTTGTATTCTTCATCATTGAATATGCTGCATGCAATCTGCCCATTTGGCAAGTGAATGTGACCCTATCATCTGACTTTTGATAGATCAAATGCCTCAGATACTACAGTTTGTTCAACATTGTTCTTAAGATAACAAGGATATTTATTTCAATGAAATAAAAGGCATGGATGACCAGGAGGAGGAGGAGGGATAGATGGTTGAGATTTCTGGGCCATGACTTCAAGATCAGGATATAGATTTACAAGAGCATTGATTTGGCATCAAAGTATAGCACACTTAGAGATTAGCAAATGGGTTTGAAGGCTATTTAATCTCTTTTCCAAGACTTCCAATCATTTGTTCCATGGTGAACTGGGAGTAGTAAGCCCTAGGTCCAACTTGGAGTGCCTCAGAAAACAAATGAATTAAAGTATGAATTGAAGGTTGGCAGACTCAAAGTTCATTAACTTGCTGCTGATATTAAAGGATTTCATATCCTCAATGAATCAAACTAGCCATGAGTGTCCTTGAGCAATCTGTGATCCAGTAAGGTGGTGTTGAACAAAGATGCAGATAGCAGCTACAAGCTTGCAGAAATTCTTCCAATAAGCTTGTGATACAATGTTTCAGAAGAAAGCAGGACCAAGTCCATAAATATGAAGAAAGCATTCTGTAGCCTTGTAATCACTAGCAATTTTCTCTGCAAGATTCTGAAGAAGACAGTAAAATGAAGAGGGAAAATAATGAGTGATATCTTCTACAAGTCTACCATGCTCAATCCATTTATCTCCCACAAGAGTTTCCCATTCCCAATTATTCTCATTAGAATGCTTGAGTGTATCATGCCAGAGAAATATCAACAATTCAGGAATATTGAGTGAGGGTAAGTGCATGAGGTCAAAGGAAAAACAACTAGGAACTGAAATTTGCTCTGGAAGAAGGCCACTAAGAATGCTGGGCTTGCTCAGTCCAGTAGCCTTACAATTTTGTTCATAAGTAGCTTGATTGTTAGGGGACTGGTCTCTAGGTCCAACTCTACTCTGAGCTTAGTCTGAGGACACATCCACTCTTAGCACATCTGAATGACTGCTTGGCCTGCTCTATCCCCTTCTGTCTTCTAGTAGTCAGCCTTGATGGGTCATATGCATGGACCTTACTCAGCATTGATTATTGTTAGTCATACTCCATTACATACTAGGGCCCAATTAGTTAAACAGTATTAGTAATAGCACAGCCACTGATGTAGTATATAAAGGCAGCCTGTGGATAGAATAATCCCAGGTTGAACAATAGCAGTGTCCTTCTGGGCTACACACCAAACCGACCATAAGATCTCTAGTGACATCCAATTATTTGGTCTGCCCTGCTGGTCCCTTATCTGACTCTTGCTTGCCTCTGTGCCTGCTTGACTCTCACTCATCACTGACACTTGCTAGCCTTGTGGAAGGAGTTCTGCAGATGTTAAGTGCTCCCCTTACATTGATCCTCAGAGCTAATCAGTGTATGAATATTGTCTTTGTAGACATCAACTGAGACAGGTTGTTGATTTTGGATATCAATGTCTGGGTGATTGCAGTCCTGAACAGTATAGTTATTAGGCCTGAGGTGGGCAGCAAAATAGTGTCCACTATTTGGCTTGTGTTGACCTTTCATTTTTTTTAAGGTTGGCAGCCTTGTGCTCCATGGTGTCCAACATGGCCATCAAGTTCAGTAATACCAATAGCATTAGCTGTTGTCAAAGCAAAAAGAATATGTGAATGAATGATGTTCTGTGACTTTGCATCTCAGACTGCCAGACTCTGTCCACCATTCTCATGTTGTAAAGCAGAGAGTGATAAAAAGGTTGAAATATATATGTGGTCTATAATTTTGGGTTTATATAGGCCAGGAATAATATGAGAAGAAAGCCACTTTTTTTTTCTCCAAAGTCTACATCAGATGAGTAGTTTTCAAGCTTCCAGCCAGCAATCTAAGTATCAGATTTCTTGTTCTGATACAGTTGTACACTGTCAATTGAAAATAAGGCCATTGTATCTTTGTCAGTGATTTGGATGTGCTTTGCAAATTCAATAAATTTGCTTCCACAGAAAATGTCTTCATACACCATATCACCATCATCTTGAAGGCCATCAAGTACTTTAATCACTTCTTGGATCTTTCTATCAAGATAGCACATATTTTAGCACCTCCTTTTGATTGTCACAATGTTTGAATCTGAGGCCCCAGAGGAAAAGTGCATGCTTGTTGTTGAGGGACCTTTTTCCCATGTTTTGCAAGCTGAAGAGGATTATATCATAGCTCTTTGCAAATAGTGCAGGCATCAAGATCAGCAAATGGACCTGTAAATGCATGACAAGAGTTAATACAGATGTCATCAAAGGCGGGAACAATGCCACTGATATTTGCAACAAGCTGTTTGACTTTATAGAATGTGAGAATTCCATTGTCCTTATAACATTGAATGACAGAATGGCATTGATTCTAGGTAGTCTCACTGGAATTGGTTGTAGTAAAGAGCTCCAATGAGAGCCTTTCATCAGGATCAATGACATCCAGAGATCCTTCAATGAAATTCCAAAGGTAATCCAAAGTATCACTGTCGAGCTTGTCCTCATCTAATGTAGCATTCTGTATTAGATGAATATATTCCTGTGTGATGCAGAGACTCTCAACATGAGCTTCAGGTAATGAATCCTCTTCTATACTTGTAAAAGGTACTTCCTGAGTCTCATTGTAAGTACTCAAGATTATCTGTGCATGTGCACAAGTGGTGGCAGCAGCAATCTCATCATTTGCAATGTCATCAAAGATAGGTTCATCAAAATTTGCAGGGCCAGAAAGCTCTTTGGCATGAGAATCAGATTCATGTCCAGATCTAGCATGCTCAATGCCAGTGATACAAGTCATTTCATCTTGGTCTTGTTAGAGTTGTCCTACATTAGAAGGACATTCCTCTGACACATCCTCATGTTCATCAAGTGAAAGCTGTAAATTATATGTGCATATTACATGGAATGTCATTTACAGCTTTACATACCAAGCATGGCCATTTCCTCGACTCTGATCCCACTTTGTGCCTCTCCATATCCTCTGCCTTATCTTCAAATCCCTTGGGCCGGAGAAAGCACGCCTTTGATTGTCAACACCACTGCTCTGAAGCCAATCGATGTAAGAATAGATGTTCTGTGGCTGGACTCTGGGTCGGTCACGATGTCTCCAAAAAGTGCTTACAGACACCAGAGTGCCACGGCAGGTTGTGCAGTTGCAGGCTTAGTAGCCATGATGAGAGAGGTGTGTTGAGGGAAGCTTCGGACACGATGCTGCCAGCATGCAATGATATATATCATCGATATCCATCAAATTCTAAGTTAGATAGCTGACATAATAACACTAATTAGACAATTTCGGCTAATTTCGACCTGAGTCGGACCGACTCAGAAATTTGACTTCAGTCTCCAGAAAGCCCCATGACCCGGTTCTCACTGGGCATCATCAATTCATTGCTGGACGACATGCATCTCACTCCGAGTTATCATCGATGAATTTTCAACTTCATGTCTATGTATAACAGACTTTTTATGTATCACAGCAGAAAAGACTTGTTCCAGGCCAAATTTTGGTTCTAGCCCGAATACGCATCAAGTCGTTTATCCATCATGCCTGTTAGACTTGAGGAAATGCTCTTCCCCCTTCTAAGTACACATGAGGACCAGGATGGTCACTAGTCTATTCGAGGCCCAAGTATGACACGTAAGCTTGACATCTTCGTATGAATCGCTTCTGGTGCCGTCATCTGCTTTCCTCTTTTACCTGATCCTTATGCCACTATAGTCAATCCTGTTGCGGAGAACTTCCTAGGGACTATGGGTTTGTGGAATCCGGATTTCCAAAATAGGAAGCTTGCATCTGACTACTTATTCGAGAGTTGGCGTGGAAAATCCACAACTGAACTATCTCCATACCTCGTGTGCGTGTTTGAATGTACAGAATTCAAATCATATGTCGAATTTATTGTAGTTTGCTATAGGGTCTTGCGGGGCTGCCTCTCGGAGTGAATTCTATCCCCCAAAACCTGAGTATTCCCCCTCATAGTCCGACCTCAGCTATTAAGCTTTTTATGTCTATTTTCTTGGGGCCAGGTTTCGAATTATTCTATTGATCTATTCTCCTTGCAGTGTTTTTATTATGGCAGAAAAACATCTCGTTGCTTTTTTGATGGACAAGTGATTGCGTGTCGTAGGACGATTGGAAGCAGAGATAGTGTTTGCGATTCGCTCCCCAATGAACCATCAAGCCATCGACTTCTTCGTGACTTTTGCTTCGGTTATGTTTGTATGTGGTTTGCTCCCGCAATACCATGAAACCATTGAGTACGAGGTTGTTGGGATCTCCATTCCTTTCATGACAATCGATTGGTTCGGTATTGTTTTTACGTTTATCGCGTTGCTGTTTAGACCAAGATTCAATGTAAAGGTTGGTGTTGCGTATTCTTTTCTTGTTGTACGTTGTCGTCATGTCATTTTTTCTCCTGTTGCATAATATGGTGGATGGTGAAAGCTAGGTGATAGATGGGTCGTAATTGTTGCTGCAATGATCCTTAATCCCATTGCACGAAGGCGGAAGGCGAGAAGGCAAGGATGTTCTTGTTCAGTACCCGGCGACGATTCAGGCGAACTCTCAGACCAGGCTCAGAGGAGCCTGCCTCCGTTCTCCCACCACAAGTGAACTGTTCGAACCTTGTCTTAACACCCTCTTATCGTGTCGTCTCTCCGCATCCGAGACCTAAAATCGACGCATCAATCTCATTACTTCGTGATTCTTCTTGTGGTGAATACGCTTTAGCCGGTATAATGATGAGATGTATGCCGCCTTTAGAAACCGAGTCTCTTAGATGTCTTGTGCATCGGTAGCGGGTAATATTGCAGTGAGAGCTCAATGTTGAGTCGGGAACGTCGACAATCAAGAGTTGAATGCGAGAAGGAACACGCGTTCAAAGGAAAGTACAACAATCAAGTCATAAAGACGTAACGTGGATCACTGTCCCACATCTCCGACGAGACAGACGGTTTTTCCCCAGGGGACATTGCCATGACTGCTTCTCTATTTCGCTTATTCTTTAATGAAAGTCGGGTGCGCAGAGTATATGCAGCACAAAACGACAGAAAAAGGCACCTGGAAGAACTTGACTTGAGCATGTATCGAATAAATAGATAAACTTGTGCGGACGCAGCAGAGATGGCATGTCCCTTTCGGAATGAATCTTCGGGATCAAAATAAATTTGGGGCGAGGCGCTTTAAGGCTGTCAATGGTATCAATAATTCCACTGATATCGAGGAGAGACCAACATCGAGACACAATTGGAAATGGAAACGACAAACGCCGTTCCTACACCACGCTTTGAGGTCGGTGAGAAAACATTTGCAGCCCAGCTCCTTTGTTTGCAAAGTGAAACAGCAAGAATACATAAATAGTTCGCACATCTTACATGACGAGTGGGAAAAGACTGTAATTTCCACCCACAACCAGAAAGAGAGCAAAATAAGCGGCACCAACGCTTTTCTGGACAGCTGTAGCGAGGATGATATATCCAATAAACGAGATAGAACATGACAACATAATGTGCCATCCTCTGTCTTTGGTGCGATCACTGTGCCAAGCCTGGAAGAATACCATAAACCAGCCAACGACGTACGGAGCGACCGTGAGGCCTTGTGCGTCGATGGACGAGAATCCAAGGTCTCTGATCAACTATGTTTCTCGAAATGGATAGAAAAATACAAAGGATATAAAGTTGATACGTACGGTAGGTAGGAAATAAGAAATAGTAGCAACCCCGACATTGACTATGAACTTAGTACTTGTGAGAAAGAAGGAACAGTCGACTCACAGCTCGCATATATCAGAGCAAACAGCCATGCATTTGGATCAGCAATAACCGCCTTGAAACCTTGCCAGCCCGTCATCCCCCCATGTGACTGTGGTTTGTGATCTCGGTTCAGGCGTGCTTGAGCAATTGCTCGTTCGCGAGGAGTGAGAAATCTTGCCATGAAAGGGAATGGCGGGAGAAAAAGTAGAATTGCTAACGCCATAACCAGGGTCGGTATTGCTTCAATCTTTCGAGAAAGTGAGAATAATGACGATATTTTGGCAGCCATGCGTTACCAGGAAAAGGAACTGCCATCTCCAAAGCCCATGAACAAGAAAGGATGAATTGTAAAGGGCGACTGACCCCGCGAGGACAGAAGTGTGTGCTCTGACAAGCCCAAAGGCGATAAGACCCTGAAGAATGAACATTTTATGAAGTACGAAAGATTATCACTGTCAGCTGCTAACCCCAAACGCGCCTGGCAGGGTCCCAGTCATGCCGAGACTGGTATTTCCACATTGAATAAATTCGTTATCAGTCGAGCAATATGTCAATTTCACACCTGATACGGATTGCGAGTTCATGCCTTTTATCGGAAGCACGTCAATTTCCATCGACAGCAAGACATGCTTGGAAAACGCACTTCTTATACCAGAATGACAGATAGTAGATCACTCCAGCATAATATCCTGCCTCTCCAATTCCCAATAGTACTCTTTAATGGAAGAGCTGAACAAGGTCAGCAGCTACCAGCTACAGGGATAAATCACCTTAATGCAAGGAGACCTCCATACCCCTTTGCATACACAAAGGAGAAGGATGCTATGCCCCATCCCGTGAGCGAAAGGAAGAAACTGTGTCTTTTGGTTAAAATTCCCATTGTAAGACTGTCCTGTCCTGTCTTACAATCTGTTGGCACCAATACGCCTTTGCAAGACTGCAAATCTGTCAGAAGGCCCCTAAGGAGAAAGAAGCTATCGTTTACTGTTGGCAGGTATTTCAAGAAGGCCTAGAGATCATTAGACTAAAGGCGTGAAACATAAGTTTCTGCAAGTTGAACTCACAGTACCCGACATAGAAAATGCTCAATGCGAGGGTCCATTTGGCGTTGGTCGAAACTCCCTGGAAGTCGATATAAGGGCTCAGAAAATTATGGAAATAATAAGAAAGCGAGGACGTACATAATTGTCGTTGAAGGCCTCGATAACATGGACATTACCACTTCGGTGTCAGATCGTCAACGAGTGCGACTTGTAAAACCAGAGGGCCCACATATTCGTTCGGTCTTGACAAATCAGTAGATTAGTTTTTATTAGACACCAATTACGAATCCCAAGAAACCTACCGAATTGATTGACTGTAGGGGATATAAAAAGAATTTAATAGAATACGATAGTGCAGAGGGATGGCCACCAACAAACAAAGCTACAAAATCATTGATGACGGAAGTATTGCATAGAAAGCACGTTCTGACCTACAGATCACCAGTGGAAGTATGGTCGTGTCGATCTTACGCTTCACTCGTCTCTTTTGAAAGTGGAATGAGTAGAAAAAGTGCTAGTCTAGCATTGTGTACCGACCTCTTCCTCGTCACCATAGTCGACGGTTTCTGCATCATGGTGCACGGCTTCTGCACGTGCAAGGTCTACGGGCGCAAAAAAGTAATTTCTTGTATGCTTGAGTCCTAGCTGTGCCTGGTAGAAAGTGCCCTCTGGTCTGTTCTGCTCAAGACTGGCCGTTGGAATCATATCCGAAGCCATGGGAAGAATGAGGTGACCGATTATCGGAACAACTGTTTATTGGAGTCTGCGGTTGGGGGAAGCGGCCCGAATCGCCTGAAGACACCAACCATCTCGTCCACTAATTCAAAGGTTGTTAAGATATAAAGGAACCACGTGTCTGGGAATTCTCCTCGTGATCGACTAAGAGGAATTGGCTGGAATTGGAGTGAAAGCCTCCAAACTCCGAGCATTTGCGAAAGCTCCAATTTGAATACTTGAAAGCTATGGCTCAGTGGAATACAGTCCTCGCGCGAAAAGTTAAGTCTGCAAAGCCGTTGCGTGCCAAGGGCTCGTTCCAGAAGGTTTCTGAGTATATATATGTAGATGATCAGATGAACTCTGAATTACAAATCCTGGAAAATAAATGTCCTTTCT
>JAGGAV010015607.1:0-44891 GCA_017657295.1 Termitomyces sp. DKA64 | reverse complement strand
AAAAAAAAACAAAAAACGAACACTATCGTCCACCGCAGTCCCCGCCCTCGCCAAGCTTAAGCCTGTCGAACCGTATGCACTCGAAATCTCACAAGGTCCGTCCAGTTTCTCGCCCCCGCCCCCGCCCCCGCCCCCGCCCCCGCCCCCCTTCCCTTCCCTTCACTTGTGCTCTTGACATCGCGCGTTGACGCCGCGCAAAAGCTCCAAGTCGCAGTCAACGTCGAAAGGAGCGTAGAATACCAGTCCGATATGACTTCGAACTGCCCATCGTCCGCATCTGTACATGGCGTGTAATCGTCGATGTCGACGTAGTCACCGTGCCGACGACTCACGACTCACGACTCACGACTCACGACTCTCTCTGTATTCCGCCGCGCCCCGTGGGAGGATTAGAAGTAGAAAAGTGGGGCCGTGTACATTGCGAGGGCTGAGATAGGGTGGGCCGCTCCCCGGATAGGCGAAAACGTGCGAGAGACTAAAAGAACTCGCGCGCGCGCGCGTGTGTGTGTGTTGGTGTTGGTGCGCCGGCGCGCCGGTAGGCATTGGTACATGTTCGGACGCTTAATTGAGGGTTTTTTTTTTTTTTTTTTGGGAGACTTGCGAGGGGAAAACGACACCCGGAGTAGAGTACTGAGATCATTTTACCCCCCTTGCCGGCGGTCCAAACAGAGTTCAGTCATTCGTTCATTCATTCAATCCCTCAACTTCCGGGGCCTGCCAGATGGAGAACGGGGGGATGTTTGGAGGGGCCGGCCTCATGGTCGATTCCAGCTGCCTCGGGAGACACGTGAACTCGAATCACCACAATCACGATCGGGCGGCGTATCTGCATTTTGCCCAAAAGTCGAGGCATAAATCAGTGGCGCCAAGGTTTTGGTATTGGTCACCCACGAAGAAAAACGACGAGTCTTCCTGTCTTGTATAAATCAATCATAAAGATGAAAATGACTACCGTCAAATGCAAGGCAAGAAGAGAAGGACAAAAAAAAAAAAAAAAACTTGCGACCTTGAACTGGGCCGGTAAAATTAATTCAACAAGCACACGGCGACCGAAAACAAAAAATAAGCAATCAAAGCAAAGTATCGTCACATTCGTTAAAGATCTCGTATGGCATATCCTGATCACGGCGCCTCCACCTCAGAATCATCATCTCCGTCATCCAGCTTCAACGCGTTCTTTATCCTATTATATAACGTCCTCAAAAAAAGTGGTAGTTGATGCCGTCCAAATGAAAATGGCCCTTGGAGAAAATCCAGTTCCTCCACATATTCCTTCGGCTCCTTATCCAGGTTCAGCGGTGCGAAAAAAACCATCGGTATGAGCTGGTCTTTCGAGGTGATAGGTTTTGAAGGTTTATCCTGCGACGGGTCTGGCTCATGACAGAGTCTCAAGTTGAAGACGAAGCCTGATAAGCAGGAAAATGGCATTGAAAAACAAATTAGAATCTTGTGATGGAGACTCACTTTTGAGCGGTGCGGACTGCGGGTCGTCTACTTTCTCGTCAAAAAAGGTGTATACACAGGTAAGAGCCCATTCGTCCAATCCTAGATACTGTCCCGTTGACACCTTCATCCCGGTTATCAAGAGGTTGGTGACGTCCTCATAGAATCGAACGACTTCTGCATTTTTTGGATCGTCGGCACTTACTGAGTGTCCCCCGCTACGTGAAGCCGACGGTGGTACGCGGTTGGCTTTGGCGGCTAGGGCTGCAGACCTTTGAATCTCAGCGTCAAGTTCGGAACGCAGATCTTTCTCTAGGATAGAGTCGAATGAAGGTTCCTTTCAAGATGAGTTGACGACGTACCGATTTGCTCTAATTCTCCTATGCGCGCGTCCCGTTGCCTTATTTCTCGTTGTCTCTGCTCCGCGACAGATTTCCATCGTTCCACTTCATGTTCAATGACCCGTTTTTCGTCGTCCGCAGCTTCACGCGTCAGTAAATTGAGTACCGTAGAATTCCCTGAACGCATTAACGGTTCTTTCATTGCAAGTTGATTGTTCAGCTCCTTGATTACATCTGTGTGTGCTATACCAAAGCTTTATATTTCCTGTCTTCACGCGTGGCGGTCACACGTACATTTCAATTGCACGTCAAATTGAGCCTGTTGGAGTCGATACAGCTTCTCAGGTTCTGTCTCTCGCGCATTGAAAGCTTCTTCTAGCTGTGAAGAGAGCGTCACGATTTGATCTTGTGCCTACAGAATGATGTCAATCACCATCTTGATTGAGGTGAATACGGCGGAGACGTACCCTTTTGAGTTGCTCTGTCAGCCGGGCTAACTCGTCGGCTTCCCTCCGGCGTGTCTTGGTGTGTTTGAGGCGACTGCTGGGTTTTGTCGCGCCCTGTACCCTAGGCACGGGCTCCTCTTCAGTTTCATCTTGAATTTCAATCGGATCGATATCCATGGGTTCGTCCACCTGCTTCTTACTAGCGGATTTTATCGGAGGAACCCTTGCCTTTCCCTTTCCTTTTGCATTCGTCTTCCCATTCGTCACGGGCGCGGCATCGGCACGCCGGGAGTACGTCTTTTGAGCTGGGGGTCCATCATCAGCGTCCGCTCTGGAAAAGTCAAATGGATCGGTTGGGGCAGCCAGTTCCTCGATGTCTGAGTTGTCCGTTGTGGGCTGTGGTGCGTTCTTACGCCCTTTCATTGGGTTTGATGATGGGCCGGCTTCGGAACGACTGGGGGGTTTGACGGTTCGAACAGGCTTCTTCACACGACGGACTATTGGAGCCGTGGGGCTGAGACCGCCTGAGACCATGCGTGAACATGTATCTTATGAGAATTGTTTGGTGGGGACGCACCAAGGTCATTCTCATCGTCAAACATTGTTCACACCAAAAACAACAAACGCGATGCACGTGCCCAGACGCGTTGTTTGTTACCCGGGCCGCATTTGGTCCAAACATCCATCCTCGCCCAGGGTCTTTGCTGGGTGTGTTGGTTCCTGCTAGCTTATTGTCTGATATTCCTTTTTCGCATACTTTTGGTCTAGTCCCTTTGATTTCTCAATATTACTGACTTTCTTCTTTTCTGTTCACTTATCCTTCCATTCTGTATAGCGAACAAGTTACGTGTTTTTAATACGAACACTGAGTGATTACCCGTGCACGGTAAAACACGTTCCTCATACTTAGCTTCGGCGGCGTGCACGTGTGTGGTGATAAATTTCTAGCCTTGATGGTGATGATGAATTCCGCACCGCCGAAGGCGAGCCTTTATTCCAAAGGCCGAATACATAACTTCTAGCCTCCTCCATTAATTTGGGCATACATTGATTTACCATTGACTCTGTCGTTGTCTGTGGCGTGGGAAGATAGCATCTTACAAGACATTTAAATTACTACATGTACTAACTAATATGTGCGTTTTTCTGATGCGGTGGCGCTTGAGGATTGTTGCATCTGTTGATCGGGTTTGATGGGCAACCTATAGTTATATATGATGTGCGCATCTCTTCCCAGGATCTGAAGATTGCGAATATGTACGAGTTACCTAGATCCTAGTTACTCGAGGCAAGGCTCTTCTGTTGGGCCGGCAGTTGGAACGGTGGATAGATAATCTCCGAAGATGTACGAAATCGAAGGGGAGCTTTGATAGACAGTCTCAGACATCGAGCAAAATTTGGTTTAATTGAGGATAATGCTAATGGGTGGCAAGACGCAGTATACAAATGCAAGTAGAGTTATGTGAGTGTTCAAAATGGAGAATATACTATAGGCAAAGATGAGACGTCAACTACGTACGCGCAGGACTGCCAAAGACGATGATGCAATGCAAGACAGAAGACGAGAGCGGAGATATTAAGTTACTATAAATCAGTAATGGCAGGATAAAATACAGCATTAACGGCAAGGAATGGGCGAGGAGAACGATGCCACCTAATCCGAGTCGTAGCTATAACGGCTCGACAAGAGAGGGTCTATTTCTCGCACCTCAATGCCTTCGGAGTCGGAGTCCGTGTCTGATTCAAGACTGAGGGATGATGAAGATGCATTGGGTGATGCTTGGGGAGTATAAAGCGGGAGAGGGGTGTTATGATTGATCTTGCGATCCCCATTGCGATCAAATAATTGAGAATATGCAGGGAGACCAGATGTATATGGTTTTGAAGAGGGAAGAGAGGGCTCCGGCGACCCAACACCTAGTGGAGAGACGGCGCGGTGGGACGATTGAGTGTCCGGTGCAAACAATTGGAAACGAAGGGGGAGTGAGAAAAAGATTCGCTCGGTGACAATTTCGTCAGTCTCGGGAAGGGCGTAAGCACAGTTCAATTCAACGGCGGCTTCGTGCAGAATACTGATCAGAGGTGAAAAGACGCTCGGACGAATTGTAGAGGATTTGCTCCATTCAACCGTCTTGTCATCGGTAATGTGATGCACGAAGGGAATAGAGGTCTCCAGGGTATACCAGGTTTCCTGTTCAGCATCTCTGGCAAAGGGATAATTGTTATTACCGAGAGAATAAAACCCAGGTTCGCCAGGGGGAAGAAGGGAAATTTTACGAAAGATACTTCTACTATCAGCAACGCAACCACCGAGACTATATTCATAAATGGCTGCCATAGGGTGCGGATCCCGAAGGGGAAGATGCGGGGGCTGATGTTCGGGCGGGGACATGGGATAGCAATGGTAATAGCCTTCGACAACGTTCTTTCTGAAAGGTGCGCGAAATAAGAAGTTAATTCGGGTATAATTATCACACCTACCTATATCTTTCCTTCTGGATGACATTGACAGATACAGAGTTGATCTGTAACCTTTTGCATTTATCTGCCGGCAAATCCTTTGTACGCATCCGAATGATGACAGGGAGGCTGTGGTGCTCGATATTGATGTGCTCTGGGACGGTTGCAAGAATCTGGAGAGCGGACAGGATGTCGGTGGGGAATTTGGTATCTCGGGGACACTTTAATTTGATCAAATAGGTAAGTCGCGGTTGAAGTACCATGTTCTCGTTCGTGGGCGAATCTTCGTAAGGGGCGATCAATCGTCTGAGGAGAATGACTTTTAGGGTTTCCGCATTTCTCATACGAGATCGGAAAGGAGAACAGAAATGCGACAGGGAGAAGGAGTGGTTGTTATTGTCGCAGACCACAGAATACTTGACTTCTGCGAACAATGTATATCGGACCCCTGCGGTCTCGATACCGTAGACTGCTGATGGAGGAAGCCATCCAGGGATGGACATATTGAAAATGGCATTCCAATAACCTGTGTCCATGCGTTCAGAGGGGCGGTCGTGAGATAGAAATAAGACCTACAAGGCTTGCCAGAGTCTTCGTGACCTTCGTTATTCATCTCGACGGGCTCAGGCGGTGTAATCTCGCAAGTTTCGGTGCACAATCGCACAGCAGAATACCCGATCTGCGGCATCAGAACCTCAGACTGACCCTCGAAAGTGAGAGTTACAGAATGAAGCAGTATACGAGCCGTCCGCCGAGGCCCATAGAGAGTGTATGGGGAAGTTAAGGCGATGGAGACATGACCTGAGAGGGAATAATTTGACCTAAGTGATTGAGTAACGAACTAGGATAAGAAAGAGAATGGAGGGGACTCACAATGGGTCAGCTTCACCGATCATGTCGATGGAGTCCGCGCTAGGTACGATATCTATAGAGATTGACATTACGAGAGGCGATGGGCTGGATACAACAGGGAATTGACTGTCATATCAGCCGTATAAATAAGGACCCTTAAAGGAAATACAAAAGGCATTATTGAAATCAAAGCTTCGACCGAGTCACCAGATCCGGCAGCACGCCCACGAACAATGCTGTCAAAAGTATAAAGTGCCTAAATATTAATGTTCTCACTTTGGTTTTCCTTTTGTCTACGCTGACTAAGCATCTCTGCGGCCACAATTGCCATTGTTCTCTTTTGAATTTACGTCTGGATACAGGCAGTTGCCTACCAACCCTGTACAGTCCAGATGCATGGTTACGCAAACACCTTGTGCACCGCTAAATCATCTTCTCCTCGCATACGCAGGACCTTTCTCCTTTGGCCTTCTTCTTCTGCATATTTACGCTGGCCGTATTTGTGACCTTTTTCTCGTCTCAATTCCGAGCGAACAGCAGATGGTGACACGAATTCTGGAGTTGAACGATAAGCCACCGATCTGTTGAAGTAGGCGCATAACCTCACCAGGGTTAGAGAATACTGTCGCACCGCTAAACGCCCCTTCGAAAATCCGAATGGGGGTAAGCACAAATCGTGGCCCAATCTCAACGAGCGTGGTTTGTGGAGGCCCATTGGGCTGCAAAGGGTCCTTCTCAATGATCTGGTCGAACAATGGGGCAAGAAAGTGAGCGACATAATATGGATGTAAATCGATGACGATGCGAACCTGGAAATTACGGAACCAGATCTTCGAATCTAGTAGCGAAAATGTAAGAATATGATCAATGAAGGGTTTTGCCCTCCGCGCTGTAGATGGTACGCCAAAGATCTGAGAACAATGGCATAATTACTCCGCAAAGGCCGCATGTAAGAAACTACTTACCTGTGTGAACACTTCTTTCGTCAGGCGGCCCCACTCAGTGTCATCAAATCCCTTGTCAAAACTCAACAGACCACGCGAGCCCTTGAGGCAATTCCCCGTCATCTTAAGCTCATCCATTGTGTGCACGTTTTGGACGTGCATTTTTATACTAGGACCGTTCGGGGTCTTCGCTGCCCAAAGATATAGGTCCTCATGGCGACGTGCTTCAAAGTAAAGGGCATTATTGCAGTTGTTTAGATCTGCGAGTTCAGGGAGGAGGTGAAGCTGGGATTTGGAATCGAGTTTCGAGTCTGGAATGGTTGTCAGTTACTGCTATTGGCCGTTCAGTAAGATATTTACATACCCTTCTTTACATGTGGCAAAAGCGCTTCAAGGTCATTCATTAGATGTCGCATACGATGCGTTATACCGCGAGAGGAGAGTAACAAGACGCGTTGCTTATTTTTCTTCCTTTTAGCGGCAATGACTTGTGTGTCTCTGTCGACGTCCATGTCATCCGCTTTCCTTTTTCCTTTGGAGTCAGCTTTCGTCGCATTCGCCTTCTGTGCCTTGAGTATCGAGGCCATGAGTGGAAATAACAGACACGTTCGAGGAAGTACAACCTATACTAGCAAAATTTTGATAAAGATTTTAGACAGCGAAATCATTATTTTTTCTTGATTGTGAGTATTTACATAATAACCTGGACAAGATGGACGAGTACGAAAGATACTAAGACTACAGCAGAGTCCAGACGAGAGACATGCTCTCATGCGCCTCCTGATCAACATTGACTACGCCACATACAAGAAATCTTGAGAACTTTAAGAGGAGGCACTCGCACGAAGTTGTTTCTGTTTCTCCTGCTCGAGTCGCTACGACGGAAATGAGCTTATTATAGATAATCCTCATCACGCCAGACTTACATGGTACAATAATTGCACTGCCATCTGGATGTTTGCAGGCTGGCCAGTGATGACGACCAATCGTTCGCCCTCACCGCCCGTCGGCGCTGGTGCGCCATTCATCCCGACACCTACCGCGCCGGGCTCCATGATCTTGATCTGACTGGCGCTCATGTGTCGTATCTCATTAATCTTGCTACCACCCTTCCCGATGATACAGCCGACCAAATCATTCGGAATATAGATCTGCTGAGTCTGGAGTTGCTGCGGCGGGTTGTGAGATGGATTTCCGTAAGGTGAGGGGTTGTGATATCCTGGAACGTAAGAAGACCCGCCATAATTGGGCCGACGAGAATTGCTCGATGGGCGGTAACTCGAATTCGAAGAGGATGGCATCCGTTCTTGCGCCTCGATAAGAATATTCCCAATATAGTAAGTTGCGATATGGATAGCATCAGCAACTCCAGCAACGCTGAGTACACGCTGTTGGGAGTAAAATAACCTGAACAACACAAGAGTAGGTGATTTCATTACCTCTGTAGAGCCAGGTAGCATTCCCTCACTAGCATTCAATCTAGCACCACTTGCATCCTGGATTTCCTTGATCTTTGAACCCTGTTTTCCGATAACGGAGCCCATGCGCGAATTGGGTATCATAAATTTAATGGTCACTGCTCGACTGCCAGGGACCGAAGGCACGTCGAATGGTTCATCGTTGATACGGCGGACAATGAGGCCAAATGCCTACACGAAAAGTTGATCAAATTATTGAAGCAGCATATGAAAGATCACTGACCTTGGACACAGCGTCAAGAGGTCCACTAACATTTAGGATACGCTCCGGGTTGCCAGGGATACTCTCAGAGACCATAACCCGGGCACCACTCTTCTCGCGAATTTCATTTACGTGCGAGCCACCCTTGCCAATGATAATCGATGCATCCTGGGTCACGATCAAGCAGCGCATGTGAATCATTGCAGATGGAGGCGGTGGCGGGGCTGCGGTCGATGACGAAGGCTCGCCAGAAGTAGTAGCACTGTCTGACTTGCCATCTCGGGAGATGACATCGGCCGACTTAGTGTCCTTGTTTTTACCTTGATTTAAACTAGAGGTTGGTCCGGCATTATCATCAGCACCAGTAGCTTGAGCATCGATCATTGTTACGTCCAAAGAGGATGGAAATGACAGAGAGCCTGCACCAGTGGCCGCGCCCTCATCCGCACCCGCTGCCGTGCCTGTGTTAGCACGCTTGTGTTGTTTCGGAGGGTCACTATCTGACGGAGAGCGAGACCGTTTCCTGTTCGATTCAGCGTCTGGCATGGCCGTTTAGTTCAAAAGTCAGAATGTCAACGAATCGGTATGGGCCAGCTAAGGAGCGTGTGGATGATGATGTGCTTGGGATTTGGATGTGGTTTGGATAGGGTGTCTGAGATGGGATGGAGGAGGGAAGTGAGGGGGATGCGAGGTGGCGTATGCATGGTAGACCCAGCGAAAAATACATACCTTGGTCGACAACAGTACCGTCACAGAGCAAGTGCTGGTTTGTTACTCTGTGACCACAGTATCAAAAGGTCGCCTATATATTACATAAGCCCTAATACACGCTCGTCGGCGCTCTGCAACTGACTTTAACGACGGAGCAAAAAGTATCGCATTCAGGAGATGATGGCTCTAATCGGGTTGACCGGTCATTTGGCAGGGGTTCAGCGATAGCCTCCTATGAGGTTCCGCCATTGCATCGATGTTTGTAAGCTTGGAACGTTGAATCATCACATGGCCGCACGAGTAGATCAGGAAATGACTGATGAGGCTTGCTAGGCCCTGTGGTAGATGTCTACCAGCCTCTTGCTTCTCATACTACATATGGTTCGTTCCGTTCACTGCCATTTGTCATACCTTGCAAACACAAGGCCTTATTGGTGCGGCCGAGTTGGTTACTCATCGTGAGGATGTTTTGTCATTTGAACATTGCTACCAGCTGGTCCATGTTTGAATCTCATAAGATTCTGCATATCAGATTTACAGTGAACAAACAGTCCAGAGCATTCGTATGTGTAGTGTATTTTGAATAGCCATTTCATATGACCTGCCTTTTGTTATTACTTTTCGGGCGAAGTCTCTTTTTCCGTCGAGGATGTTGAAAGAGGTTCCTATTCCAAATTTTGAACCGTGGGGCGGTGGAGCGGTTATCGAGGTACGAGGTGAACCAGCAGGAGTTGTAATCATGCATTCCTTGATGGAAGCGTATTCCTGAAAGTACTCAAAACACGCTCTCTGCGCTTTTTCCTGCGGGCAAGTTCCTTTTGGGTGGCCTCATCTCCAGATGGGTCAGGCAAAGTAGCAAGGGCATCGTCGAGAATACGTATGAGGTGTTCATGAATGTTGTAGAATTCGTTGCCATGATACCTATAGCCCAGAATGATGATGTTCCACCATTTGCGAACGAGAGGCTTGAGAGGTTCGAAATAAGAATGGAATTGTTTCAAAATCTTGTCTTCAAATAATTCTGGATTTGCTAGGAAAATGAGTTTAGAGCCCCGCAGAGTATCTTCCGTATTGTCAAAGTAATTCCTAAGAGCAATACGGAGAGCAACATTAAAAGAGTCAGGCTTGCTGGATTCCAACTCTTCGTCCCGCCACATATTGATGCCCGGGCCCTTACGGATCATGCACATATGGACAAGGACCCAGAGGAAGGACTCAAGATCATGAATTACATCATGCACGAAAGGTAGTAGTGGTACAGAGGAACTTGCGGCTCCGAAAGTGTCCAACCATTACTTCTCCACTCATATAGCGGATAGTTCCCTTTGTATGACCAATTCAGCCAAGAGTAATATGAGGATTTACGACTTACTACTTGCTCGCCAACACTGTTTGTAATCTGAGAAATCGGGATACTGCTTTACAGGCTGATTGAAAGTATTAGATCTGTTTCCTAAAGGCAGAAAATTGACAAAGGCACCTCATTATCCCATCCTAAATCACTCTTGTTGATTGATGATTTCCGAAAGGTCACTTCCTGATTGGTAAAATTTGATGCTGGCCGAAACACAGTATGCAGCCAGGGAAGGTGTGACACTGATCCATTTCAAGGCTTCCTGAACAAGCTGAACAAGATCATCTTCCATCATGATATGCCTGTTGGACTCCTTAACAAGTTGATGATATCCTGAATGTCGTTTTGTTTTTTTATCAACTCATCATCGGAGAGATCCTCGGTTTTAGACGTTAGAACCGAAAATGATGTTGTCCTCTTGCCATGACCATAGTCCATCAGGCGACCAAAGATCTCGCCGTTCGAGTTTTCGTATATATCAACATATTATCGGGACTGACATCACAGTGAAGGATGCCCCGACGATGAGCATCATCATGATCTAACAATCATGTTTGTCAGGAAAAAGATCATAGATAGGATGTAATGCCTACTTCGTATGGATCATTTAAAGCATACCAACCACTCCCATAGACTACTGCATATTGTTATCAACTCACCCATCATGGGAATAATTATATGATGGCGGTCCACAAGCAATGAAGGATATTGTTGAGGAAGGCTCGCAGAAGGCAGAGTTGTTCAGCGCCTGTCACAGGCCCGGTGGGAAGTGACTTGATAAATTGTCTACATGGCTTGACCTCTAAACCATGACGTATGAACTTTAATGTACTATCAACCTGCCCACTGACTTGAATATCATGATATGCATATGTGTGTTTTGCTTCATCGGGCTTGTCCCTTGTCGAGAATTCCGTAGATTTCGCCTTCAGACGGACAATCTCCCAGATTTCCAGGGGTGATAGGTCGCCAATAGCGCTTGAGCGCGATTGTCTGATCTACCGAAAAGGATGAGTGATGTCCAAGAAAAAACCAAAAACTTTTGACTAGCCTCAGTGTAACTGAATCTTTCTTCAAATTTCACAACTTCATACACAGTTGTTGCGCGACCACGAATCTCTACGGCCTGTGGAACAGATAGGATGGACACTGTAACATATTTCGCGACTTAGTTGTTCTCAACAACATCAACGACCCAATGGACGTGGCCATAACCATTTTGAAACACACCCTGAAATTCGAGACCAACTTCGTAAGGACACGCAGGTATCGTCCGATTCTGGCCGATAGATCTTCATCGATGTATCCCAAACAAGCTCTTCTGGGCTCATAGAAGATAAACCAGTCATGATACGAATGAGCTTTTCCGGTTCCTGCGCAGACTCAGTACCAAGCACTCAATTAGAAGACATATAATGCTCACTTTATGAATATCAATGGGTGTCTTGGTCACTTTCACTCCAGACCGATCATACAGGACCAGCCTGAGCTCATCAAAGTTCAAAATGAAACCTAGAACAAACCGACGATCGAATTGTTCGAGCAGCATCAGATGCATGGAGGTCACAAGCTGTTTGACGGTCTCATAACATCAACTTTTTCGGTTTGATTCTGTAGGGAAGGTGAACATGCATCCACCAGATTTTGTAACTCTCAAGCTGCATGAACGTACATAAAGTATACGTTATTAAATAGAAGATGAACTCACAAGATCCCTCTTGTTCTGACAGAGCACCTTTATTCTCATCAGCTATGTTCACAGCTATCTCTTCCTCTAGCTTGTGTATTTTCTATTCAAGCTCTTCTATAGCCAAGTCACGCGTAACTCCAACACCATCGGGGCGCCCTACTTCCGCTTCAGTGCCAAGAAATTCCCGCTTATGAGTGTGGCAGTCCAAGTAAACAATGCTCAAAGCAACGTCGCGAGGTATTGTCTCGACTATTGCATTCAGAAGTTCGGAAAAGGGTTTGTAGAGCGATCTCGTTACCGCGAGGAAGTGTTTTCGGAAATTTTGTCCAGCGAGAATTTCGTAATGCTTATCATTTGAGTTGCCGGATGGTCTGCACTGTTGTAGACCTCCAGGGAATCATCTTCTCAATGAATGTCTCGGTGTCGACCTGATATATAATGTCTTTGATGTCACTTTCTATGGCGTCTTCAACATCCTGAACACGCCTTTTGGCTCGCATTAAGCTAATTGCAGGCGCCGATTTATGAACCTGGTACCGAAGATGAGTCGCATGTCAGTGTACACTGTGACAACAAGATGTATGCTCAACGTCACCTTTCTGAGCGAAAGATTCGTCATGGAGATTATGTTAGGCAGCGGCAAGGATATGCGTTTTATGTGCACATACAAGAGGCTTCGGGCATTCGAGAGGCTTCTGGCATTTGGAGAGGCTTCGGGCATTTGGAGAGGCTTCGGGCATTTGGAGAGGCTTCGGGCATTCATAGTTGCGAGGAGTACTAGGAGAGGGGAGCTCAGCTGACTCCGGATAGCACGTGTACGTGTGTGCATGATATGGATGATCACGAAATTCAATGCTACACGCGCATCTTGTCGCGCCCACCAATGATGGTCACACCTCACAGCCTACGGTACCTATCGCTTCGTTCCATACTATGTCTATGTCTTCCAAAGTTCTCCTCCCAGGCTTTGGATTGCCTCTCAATTACAAAGAGTCCTCACAGGAACTCTTTCAGAACGCGCTCAACACTAAGTACATGCAATCCGGGATGTCAGTATTCTCCAACCATAGTCTTGTTTTGTTTCTCAAAGCATTTAAGGCTACCCCTTACGACCCTTCGTGAATTTACCATGTTGAATATCATGAATACCATCACTGACAAGCCTAATTGGCATGTGAAGGTAAAGTACCCTACGGTTCATGTCACAATTCAGGTCAACATACATCGCCTTTTAAGATTTTCAACGATGAGGTATGTAAAAAATGGCGAGCGGAGATGCTATCTTCTGGTGCAGATGTGACAGAGGCAATGGCCAATTGGTGTATAGATGAGCTCCAGTACAAGGCAGAGACTTTTGGAAGGACGGGTGCCATCACTGTGTTCAACGGAGACGTCGTTAAATCCGATACAGCGATTCCATTTTCACTTCAACAGTTATTGAAGGCGACCGTTGCACCCCTCAGGTCCCTTCAAGGTTACAGGACTGGCATCCCGGGTCTGATGGAAAAGTCCTTGACCTTGTCCATCCATCTCTTTATCCCTTGGTATATGGTCAAAGCAAAATTCTTTCTGGCATTACTGTCGGACTTGACAACTGTGTCGAAGAAAGCGGTCAAGGAGAAGTTATTGGTATCCCACCAGAGGACGACACTTCCGATCCGAAACGACGGCATTATAGAAGTGGTTCAAATGACCCTTATAGCCGTCGATTTCAGTGGTTGCCCTGCGATATCACTTTTTCTGCCGATGGGGATACTGTGATGTATGTAAGGATTTAGTATTCACTGGCTTCCCACCCTAATAGTGCGACTGTTCAGGATTGTCAGTTACATCAACAATCTCCACCCACAAAAGCACAAAGACCTCTACATGGTTATAGAGAAAATCATTGGCCATGTGATCCCCTTGTGGAATCTTACACTCTCATCCTTGAAAGTCATGAACTTCAAGACAAATCGTATCCAGTACTGCGTGTGCCAATATGATCCAGACCCAGAAAATGGGCCTGAAACCGATGGGCCTCAACAGGAGGAAGATGAAGATGAGTATCTCTACTATGACCGAAGAGAAGAGTGGTACCGCACCACACGTAAAGTTGTTCTTCCTGAACCCGGAGTTTTTCGACCTCCGAATGAGTCCTTGCACTCGCGATGTTACCAGAAAGGTACCAATGAACTGAAGCCGGAATATAGCGTCGATATTTTCCGAGACTACGCGAAAAGCGGTCTTCAGGTGATCGTCAAACTCGCAAACATCCACCTCACACCCGAAAAGCCTGTGTATGAAGGGGGTTCTTGGCACGTCGAGGGACAATTGGTATTTTTCTTGTTCTCCTCCTTGACTCTAGCAGCTTATCGTTACCCAGAACGAACACATATGCGCATCCGCGATATACTATTATGACAATCACAATATTACGTCCAGTAAACTCGCTTTTCGTCAACTGTCAGACACCGAGGTAGAGGTTAATTATGAGCAAGGTCATCATGAATGGCTTCCAGCGGTCTTTGGCTGCTACAATGGTGTTCAAGATGTTGGAGCTGTTGATACCCCTGAAGGACGCCTCCTCACTTGGCCAAACATCCTCCAGCACCAAGTTCAACCCTTCGAACTGGAAGATCCCACGAAGCCTGGTCATCGCAAGATCCTGGCTCTCTTTCTTGTTGATCCCAACATACGCATTATATCTACCGCCAACGTGCCGTGTCAATAGAGAGATTGGTAGGTGGACGCCATCTTCAACAAGGAAAATGCGATGTCCAAGCTTCCTGCTGAGGTCAGAGGTCATATCATCGATGATGTAGAAGGATTTCCTATCGGATTGGACGAGGCGAAGAAACTAAGGCTTGACTTGATGGGGGAACGTAAGGCATATGAGTTGGGGCAAGACAAGGAGTTCCATTCATACAAGATTAGTTTCTGCGAGCATTAGAGCCTCTCGCAACAAAAGAGAGGCGGATTTAATAATCGTGTATCTTCAACCCAGTTGGATATCATCGGGGTTTAACAGAAGTCAGGATCTCTACTAAAACTCTCCTCCGAATCGTGTCATTTGCTAGAAGGCACCATCGAGTTCCTGTCTCGAACAATATCATGTCATCAAGTTTTACTACAGCTTCATTGGTAGTTCATTGATAAATCGATTATATTGAACCAGCCACAATGTCCTCGATGAACTTGATCCATTGGTTTTCCCAAAGGGCGATCGCATGCTGTTTCTCGCCATCAGCGAGTGTAGAATACTGTTTATCATATCCAATTATTACGAGAAACAAGCTGAAATGAGCGGATAGTTCACCTTTAAGCTGTCTCTTGCAAACTGTCCCAATGTACTGAGACCTGTCAGCTCACTCGAAACTAAGACCTAATAATGTCACATGAGAATAGCCTTCATACTTGGTTTTTTTTGTCATCACCTGGAAAAAATCAAATGTGAGACCCATATTACCGAACACAGCAGGGTCATCAGAGCACAGAGCCACAGGTACCCCGCTGTTGACGAGGATAGGAAGCATGTGCATCGGCATGGAAGAGGTAAGCCGCTGTAAGTGAAAAGTCAGCTACTTGGAACGACAGACGAAATTTTTCAGCTGACGAGAATCTCGTTTCTGAGGCAGCGACGGTGAATCAAGAAGGCATACAAAATTTTTGATGACGTACGATATTGGGCAAACCTCCACGGCAATTTCTTTTTGTCGGCAGGCTTCAATGATCTTCGGATGTTTTACGAGAGAGTATCTATTCGAGACGTTGTAAATAGGAGCGTTGACATTGTTATGGATTCACTTACCCATGCCCAATACGCTTAGTTCCCAACAGGAGAGCATCGTAGAGGTTATCGTCTGCATGAGTGCCGTCCCCGAGTGTTTCTCCAGCATGAAAAATAAAAGGAATATCGACCCCTTCTTCCTTTTGGCGTCTTTTGAACCGAAGAAGAGGCTCAATATAGTCTATGAGAGGCTTTAATTGGTTTTCGTTCCCGACCAAGTCGAAACCTAGTGAAAACATGAGTGAAACTGAAACCCGTAGAATTAACGTCCAATACCTGCAATAAGGTGAGGGAACTCTTTCTTCAGAGTAATGCAATCTTCCAGGTACCAATTCAATTCATCAGGCGTTATGAATCGAATGGTGGAGTAGATAATCTATACGAATACTTGGTACCAGTGTTTTGTTTTGTTCACAGGAGCTTACCCTGGCACCTATAAACTCGCCTTCTCTGCCTTGTCGTTGCATATCGGCTTTGACTTCATTTAGGACTTGGTCAAACATGAGGAGCCATTCGCGATGTGGGACATTTTCTTGCCCATCTTCATCAAGCATATATCTTTACATACGACGAGGGTTATGTTGGGTATTATCAAGGGTCAACACGCACTTGTATAAAAAGTTGATACGCGCTTCAACATAACTTATGCCATCTTCAATAGAAGATTTCAGAAATTCGCGGATGTAGTCGGGAAATATTGGTGCAAAGCGAATTAGTCCCTGAGTTCGTGAGGAACAGTGAAACGAAGAATCTTATACCACACACTGTTGACACTCGAAAAGTGCTTGTGAACTTCTGCCATATCTGAATTCCGAATCAACACCTGTCAAAATCAGAAAGAAATAACGCGACCTTCGTGATGGTGTTGTGGGTCACATATGCTTCGGTGGGGTTGATCATCATCGAACCAATGGCCCATCGATCGAAACCCTCAGGGCCTCCAAGCTCAGGACAGAAATTCTCTCTTGCATTTTTGAGAGATACCCAACTGTCGGCAACATAAGTTTCTTCAGTTATTCCGGCTGCTTCAGAGAATTCACCCCGGGGCAGGGCTCTGAATGTAGGTAATAAAGAACCAAGAGTCGCGGCAGTCACTCGCTCCGGAACACGAACGTGAAGTGCAGGCTGCTTGAGGGCGAGTTTGAGCAAGACAGCCGCATTTACAGTAGCATCCAGGTGGCAATGAAGAAGTGCGCCTTTCGGCATCTAACAGCCAGAGTTGACAGTAAACCTAGATATTGACAACTATAGATTGACAAGCTCACTTTGCTTAATAGTGCGAACAACTTTGTCTTCATTATGACTCCTCGCCCTCCGGATCGCCCGTCACTAAGAAAACAGAGAACAAAAAATCCACACTTACCTGTCAAGAATTCCATGCCAGGAAAAGGGTGCGGAATTGATGCGTGTTCTTGGTTCCAAATCGTAGATGCCTCCTCCGCACGAATGGCCCTCACAATACCATCTGCTCGCACTTCGGCCTCGTTACGCTGTAGGCGATCGCGTCGCAGAGACCTATCGGCGTCAATAAGTGCAGCTCTGGCGGATCTGTAAACTTCAACGGCAGTCATGGTGAGCGGGGAAGCGTGTTCACATGGGTCCAAGGCTCCAGTGAGTGTAAAGTAATGATGATCATGGACGTGATCCGAAATCCCCAAGCTGGTCAGTGTCACCGAGCCTGTTGCAAAAGTTCCTCCAGGGTCCACGGGACTGGGTCGTTTTGAGTAACTTTGGAGGCAGTATTCAAGAGGCCCAAAGACTTTGATCTTTCAAATATGAGCTGAGAAACCCAAGATGTATCGAAGGCGCCTGTAACCGAACGATATCGATACGTGTACATATACGTAGGCGTAACAGATACAGCAAGGGAGACTTTGCCATATGTACCTGGCATGATTCACGATCAACTTTGCATAAATGTCATCAAACTCCAGGGGAACGGTGTACATATATAGATGTCTCTGTACAATGGCAAACTACTAGATTGACAATCTGGCAGACATAACAAGAAAATTATTTGTTGAGGGAGACGTGGTGCAGTACAAATAGAATTCAAGTGTTCATGCATAGTGCCGTTTGTCCATATCATAGGTTACAGGAACTCGGCAAATAATGCCTCTCGACACTGAGCACAAGGGCTCGCTGCTGCTCGCCACCGAGCAAGGCTCTGCCGTCTCGGCAACAGTTCCCAGTGGATAATACAGGATGCAAGACATCGAATAATATTTAGTGAGAGAGTATCAAGTACACATAGTATGTATACGATATATTGCACAAACAAATACAAGATAGCGAAGAAGCGGAGAGTAGAGTCCACGTCCGTTCACTGTCCCGTGTCCGATGATGCATGCAACATAAATCAGAAACGCAGAATATATAAATACCTAGATAGAGCGGAAAGAGGGAGGGGGTAGCACTTAACAAGAATACAACGCAAAAGAACCGGGATTGGGGGACGGGGGAAGTTGCATGGAGAAGTGGGATCATTTCTGGCGATATCAAGGAATTAAATAGATAGGAAAGAAGAAAACATGATAGGATAGGAAACAAGAAAGAGGGCTAACATATTCGGTTTGAGTTAGTAAAAACCTTTGTGTGCCGGAGAACATTCGTTAAAAGGTCGTGAATTATATAAGCTTCAGTACTGAAGCCTGTCGATTTTCGAACTAAAACATGTTCTGGGGTCCGGGGGAAGGATGACGCATGACGCTCTGCTGCATCACTTGGGGTTGAGGCATGACGTACTGTCCTGCGCCCATACCCATCATGTTCATCTGCATCTGCATTTGCAGCATGGGAGACATCTGGGGCATGGGGTACCCAAGCGCGCCCGAACTGGGCGACATGGCATACAGGTTTTGTTGGTGCTGTTGCTGGATCTGGTGACGTGGTTGCTGGAGCGCCTGTTGCTGCTGGGGGCTCTGGTTGCCAGGATCAGGGGATTGATTGGGCGAGGAAGATCCCTGTTGTTGGTTCTGTAGCTTTTGCATGGCTTGGAGCTGAGGAGCGAGGTATCGTTGGAGGGAGAATACTCGGCAGTGAAGCTGCTCACCTCGTAGAAAGCAAAGTCTTGAAGGAGAGATGTCCTCGCAGGGTGGGTATGGAAGATCCTGAGCATCTCCTGACCTGCGTCTGGTAGAAGCTCCTGTGTGTCCCTAGAGTTGGTGACTGGCTTGCGTTCCTGGGTGTTACTACATGACGACGTATCGAGAATCAGCAGTAGCACTCTTCAGGACATGGAAAAGCAAACATACTTCAACTTGATGTGCCGCAAGTTGACGTTAGGAATATCCCGCACGAATATCCATCGCACAGTGAAAACACCCTTCCACTTGTCGGAGGCCCAGACAGTGCTGCTTCTCGTATAATCAACCTAGGATCAGGAAACTAATCAGCACCGCAGCAATTGTAACTCTTTTGACTATCTTCACCGGAGACAACATCTCAGCCATACCACAGAAATGACCGCTAAGGAACGACAGGTAAATGATCAAAATCCCTTAAGAATTGTATATCAGGGTGCGCACCTTGCATTGACGCTGAAGAACAGATAAATCGGCCCTCTCCCAGCGGTCTCTTTGAATGCCTTGTCAAGGCGTTTATTGCCCGGATCCGTTGAACTCCAAATTTCGTATTTCAACGATTTATGGACGTCATCTTCGGTGTACGATTTGATAACAAAGTAGCGAGCCTAAAGCATGAAGCGTCAGTCTCAACTCAGTTCGCAAACGCAGTCCATCCACGTACAAACTGCGGCCTGATATCAAAATTTGTAGGATTGTATCCCTTGGTAGCAATAAGAGAAGGAACGTCGATGGGTGTTGTAGCCGGGAAATTCTGCCCAGATGCACCTTGCTGCTGCTGCTGCTGCTGTTGGCCTTGCTGTCCGCCAGTCTGCGCATACGGCGCCTGATTGGCAATTCGCGATTGCTGCTGAAGATACTGCGGTGGAATGGGTGGAACGTTGGGAACGTTAGAACCACCCTTCCCACCCTGCTGGAACCCATACTGAAGATTAGGGTTCGACGAACGATTGGTAAGTGAACGGTCTTTGTTGTCCCAGGAGCCTCCAGAAGACTGAGAACGAGTGTCCTGCTGCTGATATTGCTGTTGGGGGTAAGAACCACCCTGGGATATGGGGGTCTTACGTCCTTCCACATTTGTCACGAGTCGCAGATCGCGACCATTTCCGTTCCCGTTATTCCCGTTGTTTCGCGAACCGACTTGTACTGGAGGTGGGTAGGCCGGGTTGAACCGAGGTGGATGTGCGCTTTGACCGCCTTGATAAGGACCTATGTGCTGATACTGACTTCCTTGATTGCTCGCGATCTCGAGCGCAGATAGGGCACGCTGGACATCATCAATGGCAGTGTTTGGATTACTGCCATTGCCACCAACAAAGCCGGATCCTCCAGCAGTCCCCCATTCGTTCTGGGGGGCCCATGGAGACTGGCGTCCAATAGGACTATAACCTTGGTTGGAGAACTGCTGCACACCACCGTACACTTCATCGTAGGCATTGGGATCCTCTCCATAATTGTATTCCACCTCCTCATTGCTCTCCGGCGTATCCGGAGGCGTGTTATTTTGAGAGTTGTGAGGCGGTGGCATGGGAGCTTGGAAAGTTCCCGAGCGTTTCAAACCAGAACTGGAGTTTACTTTCTTTGAAGCAGCGCCATAGGTAAGAGACACGTGCCTTCGCACGTTTGAACCCGCAGGGGGAGGGGAGGGGACATGTGGAGCGGCAACAAAGTGGGGAGAAAGTGGAGAGTTCTGAGCATCGAGTACTTGTTGATGATGGGCAGGCTCCGGAACGGGATGCTTGATCAACTTGAGTTACATGGTGCGGGAATAAATGTGTAAATACCGACCTCGTCTTCCACGGGATAAGCGCCAGCAATATTCCACGGCTCCTCATCACCTTCATGACCAGCGATCGCAGCAAGACTGTTGATGGCCTTTGGCGTGTGAGATCCGGACTTGGCAGCACCTTGAAAACCTAGAAGAAAAGATTAGAAAATGGACACAAGCCAGTTGTAAAACTAAGCATTACAGGAATGTATGCATGATCAGGAAACGACAAGGCGCATTACAAGAACACTCAAATGGGCGACTGAAAAAAAGACTGACCACGGTGATATCTTGTGGGAAGGGAGCTTTGTCTGTGCAAGGATGTCTTTTCACCGACTGCA
This sequence comes from Termitomyces sp. DKA64, assembly GCA_017657295.1. Taxonomy (NCBI): domain Eukaryota; kingdom Fungi; phylum Basidiomycota; class Agaricomycetes; order Agaricales; family Lyophyllaceae; genus Termitomyces; species Termitomyces sp. DKA64. The sequence continues at coordinate 24,009 of JAGGAV010015607.1, read as the reverse complement.
CCTACGCCACCAACCCAGTCCTGGTCGACGACATCATCATCATTCCAGGGGCCTTGATCCTGTACCTCTTCAGATATGGAATCGCGAGCGGCACCGCGGGTTCCTCGAGACGAGGCGGATATTGTGTGGTGGCGCCTGACACCACCAGAATTTGGCGGAGAAGCAGGGACAGGCGGGGGAGGGGGAGATGGCTGGGATGACATGGCAGATAGAAGGTCAATGGGAGAGAGAGCGAGAGAAAGGCACTGCCAGGCGGAGATGCTGGGAGATGGAAAAAGATATGGAATTTGGAGACATCAAAACATGCCGGCGCCGTTTTGCCGGGACGGACAACACAGGTCTCGACAAATTCACGATTTTCTGCACTAAAAACTGTAGTCTCTGCCATAACCCCGCACATTCCACCGTCTCAACGCCCCTATAGAGCTAAACCAGGCAACAGTTTGGGATATTCCAGCCACCCACGTGATATGACGCGCTGAAACCGGCATAGCTGCATTCCTGGAACCATACCACGACCATGCTCCCAGCCCATCGCCTTGGGCTGGCCAGGTTCTCGTCACCTAGATTCTCTAGCTCGTTTCGCTGCTCGTCGACTGCTACACAACCTCAGCCCCGTAGACTCTTTCACCGTGCCAGACTTGCCGTTCGGTACACTGGTTACCTGGCACTCTCCTCGGTCTTTGGCGTTCTCGTAATCGGAGCTGGCATCTTCGTTCACGATGCGCTTACATACACTGAGAAACACGTTGATCGTGTCCCCGTGTCACCTCTCGCCCTTCACCCGCAACGCGGAGGCCCCAAGAACCTTCCCGTAGCTCGCGTCCAGGTTGACGACGAAGAAGACGAGGAAAATGCAAAGCTGGCGGAAAAGCCTAAACTGGTCATAGTCGGTGGTGGTTGGGGCGTATGTCATTTTAATCATTACGACTCGACATCTCGTACTGAACACAAGGACAGGCTATGGGTGTCCTCAAGACCCTCCACGTCGGAGACTATCATGTCACGGTCGTTTCTTCGGAAACTTTCACTACTTTTACACCTCTCCTTCCGTGTATGTCATATTCACTATTACACTATTGCACCCACCCGGATCACTGATCGTTCTTCCGACCAGCCGCGGCCGTTGGTACCGTCCAAATCCGCTCGCTCATAGAACCCATACGCAAAATAATTGCGCGTCTGCGCGGTCATTTCGTTCAAGGAAAAGCTGTAGATCTAGACATGAAAGAACGCTTATTAGAAGTTGAAACCATGACACCTGATGGTAAAACTGCTAATGTCTACATTCCGTGGGTGTATCCCCTCTTATTTCGACATGCCTGTTGAAGCCCATATTAGATACGATAAACTTGTCATCGCTGTCGGCTCGACTTCGAGTACTCATGGCGTCCCGGGCCTGGAGAATTGCTTCCAGCTCAAGACGATTGCAGACGCGCAGGGTATCCGTCGCAGGATCATGGGTATGATTTTTTGGGGATATCGGTGTTCGAAAATTAACACCTACAACAGATAACTTTGAAGTGGCAAGTCTTCCGACAACGACCCCGGAAGAGCGCAAACGTCTTCTCAGTTTCGTCGTTTGTGGAGGTGGACCCACCGGGGTTGAGACAGCTGCTGTAAGTTATCAATGCGCTCAAGGTTAGCCTGTAAGTAAGTGAACTCTGTCCGCAGGAAATAGACGACTTCTGCCAGGAGGACATCATGAACTATGTGTGTGCTTCCATATTTACTCACAACCTGCATGTTCATGTCTTGCAGTTCCCAAAAATTTGCCGAGAGGAAGTATCAATCCACGTCATCCAGTCCCGCGAACATATTCTAAATACGGTCCGTCCCTTTTATCTAAGTTACCGACACAAGCTCATGTCGTCACAGTACTCAGAAGCAATTTCCCAATATGCCGAGGTACTTGGAATAAACAAACTTTCCTGTCTCTATCATTGCTCAGACCCTCGTTCAGAAGAAATTCAAGCGATCCGGTGTCAACTTGATTACTTCTGCGAGGTCTGACGTTCCTCCCCTGTATCACCCTCTACTGAATCTCGAACTCTCAGGGTTTCTGAAGTGACCGACGACAGCGTGACATATTATACCAAGGAAAATGGTAAGACAGTAAAACACTCGATCCCAACGAACTTTGTCCTTTGGTCTACCGGTATCGCAATGAATCCGTTCACGCAACGAGTGTCCGATCTCTTGCCAAATCAAGTGCACAAGAAGGCCATTGTCGTCGATGCGCACCTTCGTGTGAAGGATTCACCCCTCGGAGAAGTCTACTGTATTGGGGACAGCTCAACCGTAAGTGCCTGTCAGACCACATCAAGTTTGGGTTTTAATCCCGCGAGGTTAGATTGAGACATCAGTAGTGAGCCACTTCATGGAGCTCGTTGATGAGGCAGACAAGGACAAGAACGGTAAAATTGATTTCGATGAATGGAAGTACATGGGTAATTTAGGGTTGTACCTGGCTGTGCTCGATCAGTTTCTGACTCATCTTGCTTTCCAGTTGAAAGAATCAAGTCCCGTATTCCCATGGCCGAGGACCATCTCACCGAGGTTCGAGCCATCTTTGACCTCTACGACAAGGACAAAGACAACAGTCTCTCGCTTAACGAACTCCTTCCTCTTTTACAAGATGTCGAGAGACGCCTGACCTCTCTCCCCGCAGTATGCTTCTCTACACCCTCTCCAAAATTCCATCTGACAACCGTCCCCTCCATAGACCGCACAAGTCGCATCTCAAGAAGGCAAATATATAGGTCGCAAATTGCACAAGCTCGCGCGCAAGTCCACCGTCGCGCAGCTCAATAATACTCCATCACCTAAAGACGAAGACGTCTCTGGACCGTTTCGGTATCTGCACCTCGGAAGCTTGGCCTATATTGGCAATGCTGCAGTGTTTGATTTTGGAGGCCACTCGTTCATGGGTGGGTTGGCGGCGATGTATGCATGGCGGAGTATATATTGGAATGAACAGGTGTCGGCTCGGACCAGAGGACTGTTGATGATTGATTGGATTATCAGGTGCGCTCGAACTTTTCGTTGTCAAGGAGGAAATTCATTTCTGTACAGAGGTGTGTGGGGTAGGGATTTGTCGCGATTGTAGTCACGACTAACTGCCTATGGACTTGCGTAATGTAAGATGTTGTAATCATGTAGATCCCATTGCTGTGAGTTAGTTTTATCTGACTGTTCAAATCATTACATGCGCCAGCTTGGTGCCAATGTCATCAAGATAATCGTGGTTATATTCACGTGGTTCATCCAAACCACCTCCAAACCCTGACACCACCTTTCCTATGTCCCTCGCCCTCCCACGTCCTTCCTCTCCTCCAAACCTCTCGGTAACCTTTCGCCTCTAACATGTTTCTAACTTCCTCATGTTCCAAAAGAGCGCCGAAAAAGACAAGATACCGCGGCCACTCGTGGGCCCATGGATAGCCATTAGTATGTGGTGCTTCCGGTATAGATATGGGGAAGGACGACGGCGGGAAGGACGGGTCTACACGTGAAGGAAATCGTGTCCGAAGGTACTCTATAGGAGAAGCGAAGAACATGTCCGTCTGGTCATGGTATGTCGAAAGATCCTGACCCCTGCGAGCACATTCAATGGATAAAAGATGCAATTCTATTGGTAACAACATACTGTAGAGGGGGCTCGCAGCTAAGAGCCCACATTTTCCCATGGGCAAGTTCTTTGCGGTGAAGATAGGCATGGCCTGGGGTAGAATGGCAGGGCATCAGGAAGCCAATACCTCCATTGAGCTCTGTGGCGGGAAGGCTGCGGATGTATGCGAGCACGCTGATGGGCGCGCTGCAGTAGAACAGGACAGTATATACAGATATTGGGATTGTTAGACTGAGAAGAGCAAGGAACCGTCGGCGGACTGGGGGGAGGTAGTGGGCCAACTGATTAAAGAAGAAAACATTTTGTGCCGATTTCTTGGCTGTAGCCTTCGTTCTCTGTTTCGTGGTAAGGTCTGAGATGTCCACGAGAGACTTCGCAGCAAATATGTGTAGGAGTGGTAGGATGGGATGGATGAAACGCCACTCCTTGTGTCCAGCGAATGAATAGATGCAGATAGACCACACTACGCAGCATAACATGTTGCGGAGAACGACGGCATGCTTGTTAAAGACAGCTAGCCACATTCCATGCAGGACGAAGGGTAGTGTAGTAGTGCATAGAATTGGTAAGGCTTGAGTGAGATAGTAATGCCATACGTTGGATCCATAAAAGAGAGAGACAGATGAAAGGTTTGTGAGCAAAAAATTGAAGGGCGTGGATATCGGTCTCCGGTAATAGAGCGAGTCTAGCAAAAAGAGAGACCAGAAGGCCAGTGCTCTGTACAATGGTTGGTGTAGGCTATGAAGTCGAATTAAACGTCCCTCACCCGATGGTCGTAACTTGTTTGAACAAGGCGATGGAAGCTCTTTTACTGAACCTAAGAATCCAGAAGAGCTTTCCGAATAGATAGAGCCATATCACTGCATTGGTAGGGCGAACCATACACGCAAGCGCGCTGAAAAGTACCACGTTCCTCATACGAGCACTGAGGAACGAAATCAGCCATCAGTTTTGTGACACACGCAAGGAAACAACCTGTTGTAGATCAGCTGTGAGCTCATGCTAGAACTCGCATCCCATGGGTAATACACGAAAGCGATTGTCGTCATTGATGTTTCTAAAGAGTTTGAGAGAGAGCGCGACAGGGAAAGCGCGTGGAAGAAACAGGTCAACGAGAGGAAGAGCTGCCCATGAAAACCCTGAGCACATAATGGGAGGAATTAAATGGACACATTACTGCCGTAGATACATATCTACTGCCGAGCCAACGCCGCACAATTTCACAGATCCATATGTCGGTAGCAGCCGCCAATATTCCATGTAATATTCGTGGACCGTAGATCTACACCTTTGTCAGAGACTTTGCGATGAGGGCATCAAATGCGTAGCCACCAAGGAATAGTCACCGATTGATGGTATTTCGGAAAGGCCTGACAATTTCAGCACCCAATATATCGGGATGTTGATAGCAGGATAAAATATGCTGCGAATGGGGTGTGGAGCCATCCATTCCCAAGTCAAATGTCCATATCCAAAGACTGCATGATATGCGGGTTCAATAGACTGGAAGTACTCGTCTGGCTGAAAGAAAGTGCGAGTGGATAAAGCGATAAGAACGCGAACGACAAGCGCGAGACGCGTTGTGGTCATGAACAAACAAATTTGGCCTTGGTTTTTATGTAACCTTGAACGTGTCGCCGACCTTCTCGACCACTTGGAATGGCTTCCCGGGCCATACAGCATGCCCCCATTACTGCGAAAGAATTTGCTCAAATGTTCCATAAATGTACACCTCCTGTAGGCTGGTCAAGAAATATAGGTACGTGGCCATCTTGAGATATTTTCTCATCCTCATTGCCCTCAAACTTCTCCAGGAGTCGCCACTTCTGGAGGTCCGGATTCTTCGTGCTTGCTCTTTCTGATCCACAGATATCTTTCGGAAGAAAAACCAGAGCGACCGCAACGTGTTTTTTCCTTGACTGTTGACCATGCCTTGCAACCGATATCTGCAGCCATGGCAGAGCACTGCTCAAATTTCGCTCAAAGGCTAGGGGTGGAGCACGTCACATCGAAAGTAAACTGGGTTCAACCTCCTACAACCTGCGAACCTTTCGAGGCTGTCGCACGCACTACACGCTACCAAGCACTATTCGATAGGATGACAGAAAAAAATATTGACACTCTTGCTTTTGGGCACCACATCGATGACCAGGTGGAGACTTCTCTAATTCGACTATCTTGGGGTAGCACGAACGTGGGTGCCGCTGGCATGAAATTTTGCAGAAGATGGGGAATGGGATGGTTAAAAGGAGGGCGATCAGAGTATGGTTTTGAGGGTATGAACCGCTGGATAGTACGTCCCTTGTTGGATGTGAGCAAGGTAAATCTCGTTGAGAAATCGAGCTGGCTCCAAATTTTATTAACTCATACCAATCATAAAGGACCGCATTGTCGCTACGTGCAAAGCAAACAACCTTGAATATGTAACAGACCCAACCAACTTTCAGCCTGGTATCACGCTTCGTAACGCGATTCGTCATGAGATACAGGCAAGCACTCAAAATAAACCTCAAGTGTGTGGCCAGATGTCTGTTATAAGTGCCTCATTCAACCTTTCTACCAGACACCTCTGTCAATGCTGCCTCAGAACATCGTTAAGAGGTTAATGATCTTGGAAATTACTGCCAGGTCCCTGAGCAATGTTTCAATGTCTCTTGACTCATCTATCGAAGAGCTCAGAACCAGTGTCCGCGTCCTCAGTCAACAGGCACGGGATATAGATGACCGAGGTACTCTCCCGGGATATTCTTGATTTCTTTTACTAAATCTTCCAATAGTCGACAGCGTTCTCAGAAGCTGTAGTCTTCCCGCATTACCTGGAACATTCTTGTTCTCTGGAATGGCCTTACCTCAAATTGAAAATCGTGACGTTAGGAGAGCTCTTGTACTTCGTGTCCTGCGTTATGTCTCACCTTATCCATGGGGATCGGTGAACGCGGATGCTGGCCGCCGTAGAGACTCGATCAACCAAATAACCGAGCAACTCTGGACCAAGATAACCAAGAAATCGAGGATCCGCTCCTTCAACGCTGGAGGAGGGGTCTTGTGGTCGCCTGTCGTAATAATAGGCAACGATATCAAGATGCCGAAGGTTGTCATCTCTGAGTTTTTTCCTGAAGGTAGCATGCTTGGATGGATAGCATCTAGGGCACCGCCTCTTAATAAAGAGAAACTCGAGCGACAAGGCATACCAAACACTTCAGAAATTGATGCAACAGAAACTATGGTCGACGCATATCAAAAATGGAGAAACGGAGGGCCTTCGACTACCTCAATCCTTTATGACTCACGATTTCTCGTAAAATTCGATCTTGAAAAGATGCCTCAACGTCTGATCTCATGTCTACTCGACAATCCTGGCAATTTGAATCGACTCATGCTTCTCTCAAGGACTCGATGGTTTTTCCCTAAAGTCGTAATCGAACGGGATGGCGTTCCAGAAACGCTTCATGAGAAATTATTTGAGGAACCTACAAGTAGTGTTTTTCCCATTCGGAGAAGGCTATATCAGAAGCACGAAGTGGCTGAAGAAGTCGACTCAGGTTGGATAACGATACAATGGGTCAGACCATTGACCGCACTATAGTGTGTATTGTACGAATGCCATTCTTCAACATCAAAGGCGAGCAGGGATTGCCCTTTTGTTCGCCAGAAAAGTTTCAACCACGTCGTGCCAAATCTGGGCATCAAAATACTCGAACCAGTGGTGCCCGAATGCATAATTCTCGACTTGTCCTGGATGGTTGCCGATCGCCACCAGTCTTGCCCAAGGGATGCGGCGCAGTATTTCCTGCCCACAGTAGAAAGGAACGACCTCGTCCAGCTCGCCGTGGATGATCAAAAACTGAATGTCCCTGGATAATTTGTCGTGGTAGCCTTCGAAATCAAGCGTCTTCAGCTGTATATCAAAACTTATCACTCGTCGTATTCTATATGTGGAGAGAAAGATCCTACTGCACGAGCTTGTTTCACTATGGACTAACGTCATGAGTGGTAGTTGCAGGAGGTAAAGTTCGTTGTCACACCTATCACACTCGTGGGCCTGGATATCGGTGAAGCAAATCAAATCAGGCATCAATCATGGTACAAATCATCTGACCTGCCACGAGATATCATGCGCTCCAACCACCATTGAAAGCGTTCGAAATTTCCAGGATTCGCCAACCAAGCCGGGTCGAAAGTTGATTCGAGTGTGCCACGAGCCATCTCTCGTTTGTCGTCAAGGGTGAGCTGTCTGTCGGACACGTTCTTATTGATGCGTAAACCATACCGAGGGTCTTTCAAAGTAGAACAGAGTGTACCAGCGAGTAGAACATGTGTTACACGAAATGGTAACTTCACTGGTCTCGTAGGGTGATATGGAAGGAAGAGTAATTGCTGTAAAATTACCCCTGCAACACAATGTCATGTTATAGAATAGGAAATGTTGTTTTTGACAGTATACAAACCTCCCATTGAGAAACCACAAAGCGAAAGGTCTTTCCATTGGAGATGCGTAAGCAGAGCGAGCAGGTCACGAGCGAGAGATTCAATGGTAATTCTTTCTTGCTTCTCAGGCGTCAATTTTGAGTCTCCCATGCCCCTGTGTGGGCATTATTCGATAAAGACCAGTGCCTCGGATTTCCAAAGATATATACTTGCCTATGATCGTATAGTAATACTTGGGGGCTCATGACATTAGATCCCGACGCTCAAGATGCAGGTCACCTACTAGGGCGTACGTGTGAGAGACTATTGGCCAGACGTTCCCAGTCATTTCGACAGGAGCTCATGCCCCCAATGAGCACCAGAGGCTGACGGGAATTGATATACTGAGTCCCCAAAGTTTCGTATGCAATCTTTGCACCATCCGCAAGATTGAGCAACGACTCGGTGGTGTTGAGCATGGGGCAACTGGTACTGGTAGAAGCAGATATTCAATCTTCAAGTTTCAAGTTCGAGCTCAAGTTAGGTGTGACTAAATTGTTCCTCATGATATTTATTTGTCATCAGCCATGTACCAACGAATTAGTGAAGGGATTGCACCCCGTTACAGCCATCAATTAATTTTGAGGGAAGTGATTTTGAAACAAAATGGTCCTAATTATTGTGCATACATAGTGCAAAACAGGATTATATTAGATAAGAGGATGCTCGCCTTTCATCATTATCATCGGCCGGTACAATGTCCAGGAGTTTTCTAGATATCTGTATGAGATGATGACAGTCTTTACTCCTGTCCTTCTTGACGAAATTTACGGGTCGAGGCACGAAGACCGTGGAGTCGTCGGACGAACGGAGGCGGTGTCGTCGATGAACAAGTCCACGACGTTTCGCCATACTTCGATGTCGAAGTATTCGTACCAGTAATGACCGAAATCTAGTGATGGAACCTGACCAGGTTGTGGTCCTGACTTGAGGAAATCGGCACCACGTATTCGTACTTGTATATCCTGAGAAAAATAGTGACTAACAATTTTCATTGTGATAGCAATTAATTAACTGACTTCTCCACATCGTCTGGGAATGACTCGATCTATGTTGCCATGAATGACCAGAACTCTTAGGTCTGTAGGAAGCTCCGAGAGGAGATCTGCAAAATTGAAATTTTGCAGCTGCAAGAAGCTCTTATGTATCAGTTGGATGCCAAACATAGGTTGTTGTAAAGTACAGACCGCAAGTCCTTGCTTCGCTTTTACGTAGTGACAGGATGTCATTCAAGTACCAAACAAGTCGTATGTGGCGCCCACCTATAACCTCAGCCGGTCGGTCACTGAATGAATGATATGAGGGTTCATATGATTGTAGTTGGCGAACTTGACCATACCCGATGCTGTGAAAAACTCTTTCACAAATAACATTGAGACGAGCCCCATTTTCTGTGATCCACTTAGGATCGAATGTTGACTCGATGATCCGTCGTGCCCCAGCTTTCCTCTCTGCAAGCGTTCGAGTTGTGCCAATCGGAGGGGGTTTAAAGTCTATACCGACTCCTTCCTGAACCACTGATCGAGTTGCCACAAGAAATAGGTGTGTCGTTCGGAACCCGAGTTGCATCGGATGTGTTGAATGATATGGAAGAACTAGGAGCTGCTGTGCGATTACCCCTGGAATCAACGTGAGCCTTCAGAAGGTATAAATTAGCGACGTCGCTAACCACCCATGGAATAGCCACAGATCGACACTTCCTTCCAGCGCAGGGCATGCAGAAGGGACGCCAAATCACGAGCGAGCAATTCAATACTCAAGTCTTCATTGTCTGCAAGACAGGAGTGTCCCATACCTCTGAATAAACAGGTTACGAAAATGCAAGAAAATAGTGGGGCCATAATACCTGTGGTCGTAGATTAGGACTATCAATGTGGAGGCGGTTATTGCAAATTTTTGTTAGTCAAAATAAAAAAAAAAACGTACCAGGACGTGTTTGGGAAAGACTTTCGGTCAATCGCTCGAAGTCGACACGTAGACTACTCATGCCGCAAACGAGGACGATTGGGGTCGTTTTACCGAGGTAGAAGGAGCCGTGTATCTCGTAGGCGAGGATCGCGCCGTCTGAAAGTTTAACTGTCGAATACCCAGACATATTGCCCTGCTGAGAAAGATGCCAAAGGAGGAAGAGATGAGTAGGGAGATGTATATAGTCTGCTCCATGACCTTTTTAACAAGAAAAGTTTATCAGGCATTGCTTCAAGATAACGGGTGCTCTACCAAAATTGCATCCGTACAGCACATTTGCAATCCGGCATGAATCCGAGATTGATATTGGACGGGTGCAATCACTATGCCGCGATGCAGAGATATGGTAGGCACGTGAAGATAGTGATTGAAAGATTGATACGCAAAGTCGTACAAGAGACAAGAAAGCTAGATGAATTGATTTACGCGGTAGATATCGAAAGGAGGTATATAAATTGTCCATGCCAATCTAGGTCAAGTAAATTTGAAGCTGTGACTTTCCAGCTGCAAAAAAAACATAAGCATGCTGGAAATTTGAGAAAGGTAACAGAAAAACGTACGGTAATGGTTCCTCCCTTGTAGCTGCCTCTTTTCTTCTTGTTCTTCTCCTTTCTAAAGCCTGCACCACGGGTGACAATTAAATCTTGATGCGCACGTGCGCCATAGTCATTCGCCGGAGCAGCCTATGAAAAAGCAGATAGTGTCAATTACGAAGAAGCTACGAATCTACAGATGAATGCATATAAGAAGAGACATGTGCTCACCTTGGCTATATATCCGTTATTCTGAAGAAGGACTTGCTGATCGACCTTTTCAGGGTTCACGCGCTGGAACGGCGTGTTAGTCTTGCGCGCGGGTTTTCCATTTGCTTTGATATGGGGACCAGATTGAGGCAGGCTCGGAGTCTCTGTCGTCGCTGTCACCACAGCTGCCCCATCTTCTGTAGTCCTGCGCTTCTTCGTGGCTTGAACGGGGGTTTCATTGCCACCGCTCGTGGTGATATGTTTCTTGTTTGGCTTCATTATCTCTGGTTCGGCTTCATCTGTCGATGAATCTGAACCTGAACTCGACGAGCCAGACGAGGACGATTTTCTCTGCTTTAACTTGGTTACTTTGGGCTTGAGCTCTTTAATTGGTGTTGTCGTCATCTTTCTGGCGCATTTGGATTTGACGCTCCCATCATTTTCAGAATCCGAGGAAGGCGATTCCGAGTCCGAGTTATCATCATTACCAGCGCTCTTGTCTCCTTTCAACGGTTTCCGACCAGAAGCGGCTTCAGAAGCCGAGGAGCCAGAACTGCTCCCGGATGTCAGTGTTTGACTGGATTGGAGCTCAGCCTTGGCTTTTCGACCGGCTTTCGTCTTGTTCAGCTTTTGAGTAGATTTAGAATTGGTCGTTCCAGTGTCAGAGTCGCTAGAATCGCTGTCTGCAAGGCTTGAGATATACGTACGAAAAGATATTAAACAATATACCTGAGTCTGAGGACGAGGAGGACGAGCTATCAGAGTCTGAAGAATATGATTAAAGCAAGATATCTGCATATAAGAAACAAAATCGTTTGTACCTGAGGATGAATCGTCTGATGAGGACGCAGCCTTCAGAACGACTTTGGTCTTCACCTGTTCATTGACTTTTGCCAGCTTTGAGTCTTTTCCTTTCGTTAGATTCAATTTGGGAGTAGACTTCTTTGAAGTTGAACTCGTGTCACTAGAGTCACTTGGGTCGCTGGTATCAGAGTTGGTGGAATCAGAGTCGCTAGAATCAGAGTCGCTGGAATCAGATGAATCTAAGTACAGGGTGAACTCGTAACGAATCCATGATGCACGGTCCATCATACTGACCCTCAGAGTCTGAATTAGAGCTGGAATTTTTACAACCCTCATGAGTTATTATAACATCACAAGGAGAAAAGGGCAGCGTACGAGGAGGCAGACTTAGCCGCCGCCGTTTTCGCCGCTTTCCATTCGATTATAATAGTGTCTAAATACGGTCCTTCCGTTTCTATATCATCCTTCAGGATGACAATGTCTTTTGCAGCCTTTTTGACAGCTAGAGCAGCCTTGGTATGGGAGTGTTTCTTGAGGAATGAGTGTATGAGGGTATAAGTTACTAAAAATACGGTAGCGTGAGTTTCAATTATAGAGAAATGAGGTTGGAACACACTAGCTAGGCTGGCGTCCATCGCGCAAAAACCTAAGGATGTCGATGAGGAAGGGAGAAAAAAGTTGCCGATCGAAATACCACTAAAGTCTAAAAATGGAAACGTCACGCGCTCCTGGACTTCAGAACGTGACGACGATGAGCACAATCAAAGGAATCTCCGCAGCACCCCAACTCGATGGCTCAGAACTACGCGTAGCCATCGTTCACGCTCGTTGGAACCAGGCTGTCATTGATGCCCTGCTTGCAGGCGCAATAGCAAAGCTCAAGGAAAGAGGAGTGAGGGAGAGCAACATCGTCATCGAGTCTGTGCCCGGAAGCTACGAGCTCCCTTTGGCGTGTTCAAAGTGTGTCCAGGTCGGCTGTCTACTACATATGTCTTATTTTTGTAAGGATCATCGCCGGCGGTCGCGTTCAACCGCAGTCGAATGTCAACGATCTCCTGGGCGGGCTTAGCTTTGGAGGTTCTTCGCCTCAGCCTGGCTCGGATTCAGCCTCCGCACCTGCTGTACCAATGCTGAACGAACCATTCGACGCGGTCATTGCGATTGGCGTCCTTATCAAGGGGTCGACCATGCACTTTGAATATATCTGTGACAGTGTCTCGCATGGCTTGATGAAAGTGCAGCTGGACACTGGTGTTCCTGTCATCTTCGGAGTCTTGACGGCTCTAACTGATGATCAGGCATTAGAACGAGCTGGACTCGGTCGGGGCGAGACTAAGGGACATAATCACGGTGAGGATTGGGGCTTGGCTGCAGTGGAGATGGGGTCGCACGTTCGCCGTTGGGCCCAAGGGAAGTTCAACTAAAGACAAGGTAGAGACACTAAAGGCAATTTCTGTATCATTACTTGTAAATGAAGTGCAATGTATATCTCATTCCGTTGGAAAAGTGCTATTCAATACTAGTATGACGTGACTAACATAATCTCCGGTTCGTTGGCAACTTTGTCAACAAACACTGCGCCCTTGCTCCCTCAAACTTGTCTGCCGGGTTGGCCTCTTAAACATGAAGAAAAAGGTTAATACGTGCGCCAGCGCCGCAGCTTTCGCCCATCGAAATAACATGACGTCTAGGTTCTCCTCATGGGTGCCTCGGGAAGCGGGAAGACTTCAATGCGGTCACTGATCTTGTAGGTTTTCCTCCTCACTTGGTCGAGCCGCTTTTTCATTTTTTTCCGAAGCTCCAATAACCCGGCCTCTTTGACAGCTCGCCTGGGTGCTACTATCGATGTGGAGCAGAATCATGTTCGTTTTCTTGGGGATCTCATCCTCAATCTCTGGGACTGCGGCGGTCAAGATGCTTTCATGGACTCCTACCTCACGACCCAGCGGTCTACCATATTCCAACATGTTGGCGTCATGATTTATGTGTTTGACATCGAATCGCAAGGAATGAACAAGGATCTCGAGTATTTCCGCGATTGTATGGAAGGCCTGAAACAGTTTAGTCCTGACGCTGCTGTCTTCCTATTGGTACATAAGATGGACCTTGCACGAGGATCAAAGAGTGCCATTTTTGAAAAGAAGAAAAAAGAGTTGGAAGAGGCGAGTGGTGACGGAGTGGTTGATGTATTCGGGACGAGTATCTATGACGAGAGTCTATACAAGGTAATTTCCCTTTTCATCTCCACATGCAGTAGTTGAACACCCTATAACAGGCATGGTCAAACATTGTCCATACCCTCATTCCTAACGCGGCGGTTCTTTCCAAACACCTGGCCACATTTGCTACGGCTTGTAGCGCCACCGAAGTAATTCTCTTCGAACGTACAACATTTCTCGTCATCGCCACGTCCTCATCAGGATCTACGGAGCAGCCCGACCTGAACCGGCATCAACTGGAGCCGACACGTTATGAACGGACTTCAGAGCTTGTCAAGGCATTCAAGCATTCGTGTTCTCGGGTCCGGGAAGAATTCCATTCACTTGAAATGGAATTGTATGACTTTACCGCAGTGCTCGATGAGATGACAAAGAACACTTATGTTCTTGTCATTGTCCACGAACCTACTATAGGTAAGGAGCTCATGCTCTTCGGCGGTATTCAGCAATTAAACTCTTCACCCTTTAGAAACGGCTGCATTGAAGTTGAATATACGGATGGCTCGCAAGAAATTTGAAGAGCTTCAAGGAGACAGTCTTCTTTCGTGATTTTCATTTATGATATTTAATCGACTGATTTATACATCGCTACAGTCTTATACTGCCCCCACAATAGTTGTACCTCTAATATCCATACCTTACGATACCGACCGAGAATGAATAGACAGTTGATTATTGGACAATCGAAATTCATAACCTGATCATACAGATCATTGGCCGCCAGAAAACTACTTCAAACAATCAATACGCAGTTAAATAGTACGAAAAAGCAGATCCAATGATCTCTACTACCGCAAAATGGCTTTGCAAACACGTAGTGCATGCTAGTCTGTTGTCAGAAGCGCTGCCCTAGTTCCGACGGGTGGTCTATATGGTGTACGCTTCTCCTCAGTTTCTATAGCTCTCTTGGCAGCACTTGCTTTGGTCCCCGCGATTGGGAAAGACTCATCGCTCGATGTCGACCCTCGGGATCGAAGGTTTTCTGCAGAAGCACTGGGTCGTTGTTCTGTCAGAGATATTCCACTGAACAAGTCCTGACTATACACAGGCGCGCTGCGTCTAGGTCTTGTGGTCATAGGATCGGTCCGCGCTGCGGAAAAAGGCACAGGCCGGACATTAAGTCCCCTCGGGGAGTAAGTAATATCGATGGTGGCTTCTCGAAAGCGCCGCAACATTTCACCCGGGCCCACATCGGGCTCTTGTGGAGGCACGCGTATCCTAGCCTGAATCTGTGATCGACGCAGCAGATCGTCTGCTTGTGCGTCATCGGAATCCAGATGCCTAGGTTCACTAGCATTACTATCTCTTGCATTCCGAACTGAAGGTTTATCCTTTGCACGAGTCTGCAATTTGTCTTCAGGTGCTTGTGATCGTCCACTGATGTTGTTAACCAAAAGGTCCTCAACGTCCTGCTCTTCTTCCAATGTTTCCTCGATAGGCTGTGGAGGGGGATATGTTCCCATAGGTTCTACGGGTAGTTGATAGTTCTCATTCGCCGATTCTTGCAACAATGGTAAGGTGGTACCACGATGTTTAGTTACCTTGTTCCATCGCGGTTTCGGGCGCAAGAGCTCAGATGGCTCCACGGATCGAGACCTCGACCTGGTGTTACGATATGGAGGGTCTGATGGCACGGGAACAATTGATTCAGGTGGAGTTCTGGACCGCTGTACCGTTTCTCTAGCCATTGGCCGATGCCGTGGAGAAGTATAAACAGTCCTCGTGCTTGCACCTGCGCCGGAAACCTGAACAAGAGACACGGGTTCCACTAAAATGCTGGGCTCCTTGACGTTGGGCTCCTTAAGCGATGAGTGGGCTCTGCTCTGCTGAACTTCATGACCTGTCTCTCTCGGTAAGACATCAGGATGTTGGCGTTGTTGAGATGGCGGATGAGAAATGACCCTCTGTAGAGGTCTCAGTTCCTGCGTTTGGTGACGTGGTTCTACAAGGGTCGCCTGCGATGTATAAGGTTCGGGATCGTGTAAAGGTGGGCTAACACGAGGTGGCCGACTAGGCCTATGGCCATATGTTATGATTGGTGCCTTCTTTGAGGGCCCAGGCTCACTTGCTGCGAGATCATCATAGAACGGGCTGTCGGGAAACAGTTAGAAGTTGATTCTGCGTTACGATTGGAAAATGTACCTAGGCTCGCGGTGGGTATCATTGACATCCTCCTCTAATACCGCCCTCTCTTTGCCCTTTCGGGCAGTCGGGCGCCTGACTTTTGCATGATTCTCGGGAGGATCTGGAGAAAAGTCAAAGCGACATCTCTTCGAAAGGTTCCCATATTGTTCTTCATTTTCTTCTCCTAATTCGTCGAGCCATTGCCATTCCCTGTACTTTCGCTGCAGACAATAGGCTTGTTTACGCTCCGGTTTCTCCATTTCCACGTAATCATCTATTATATCATTAAAGCGAGGGATGTTCTTGTTGTATCGATTCCTCCAGCTTTGCCATGGGTGCCTATTCACCCAACCATATTCTTCAGGATCTGCACTATACTTCAAAAGCAGACTTTAGATCCTCATGCTCGTCAGATCAATGGTCAGCATAAACACACCGCCCGGTACAAGTCTTTATAAACACCTTCACCTCGACGACCGCCCATCTTGATATCAGGTATTCTGATAGCGAGGTATCTGGCAAGGTTGTCGTCATCCTCATCGGTGAAAGGCGTTCTGCAGTTTAATTTGTTAGAAAAGCAATGATTGTTAGTAGGAAATCCTCACCTGTCCAACCTGAGTGAACCCCCCATTCCTTTCGGTTCGGGTTGGCGATGCCTCACAACCCTTTCCCTTAGGCATCGTGATATAAATGACATGGGCTCTACCCATGTTCTTCGCTTTGAAGGATTACTATGGGAGTTGTAAGCGAGCTGAAGATTATCCTTGTGGCAGGCCGGAGAGTGTACGTCGACGATAACGGTATCAACATTGATATCATTGGGTTGAACAATACCGCCATTCGACTAGGTTTATTGAGTGTGAGCGGGATCAGTACTTTTGCAGCTTAACATACCTGTATCACATTAATGAGATTCTGCCTCTGCCAATCTGATATGGATTTGTGAAGGAAGAACCATATCGGGTTGCCTTCCTCATCTGTGAACACCTGTTTCGGGCTGTCATATTCCTCTGAGCTGCTTTCCTCCTCTTCTTCCCGGCGGGAAGTTTGTGAAGACATGTGGCTGGTGAAAGAGGTGATTAGCTCGCTGAAGGTCGATTTGAGCGACTTGATTTGCTTACCAACGTTTCAACAAAGACGTAAATTGCAACGGAGGTTGTTGACGCGTCAAACGCGGTAAATATGTACATGGAGGTCACGCGGCAAGCGCACGTACGGGAAACTTTTTCGAGCCTATATATAACAGCCTTGGTATTCGTACAATCAACATTGAAATCGACTACTTGTCATGTGAATACGTGAACCAACTTGCTCATACAATGAGAAGTTCAAACTCCAGCATCCTATAAAAGCGCATCACTATCCTCGAAGCTGTCTGCCTCGCCATTTGAATCAAGAACTTGGACCCCTTCTAACCTATCTAGGCAATCGAAAATTACGCCCAGTGCGATGAGGCTAAAGCTGCCTGCACCGAATGCATGATTTTGTCTGTGGCCGTATTCCCAAGCAGCCCAGGCAGTCGAGAGTCCGTCGACAAGTTGCGAGTAGTTGGCTTTATGCAGATCTTCAAGAAGCTGTCGTTGGATATCCCGAACAAGAGTTGAAGCATGGAGTCGCATCCGGTATATTCTGTCTTTCCTCCATCGTTTTTGTGAGCACTTCGCAAGGATAGTACCCGCAACAACCTCGGCTTCGGTAAGACGGCTACCGGGCGTATTCGACAAGACATGTGTGGCGCAGATATAATTAAGTTCGTCAACATATCGTTTGAACATTGCAGGAAGACCTTCAGGACGCAGACTGGGATTGAGGTGGGCCTCGACAAGTCCTTTGAGACGATGAGAAATAGGATCTGTAAGAAGCTGTTGCCCGTCTTGGCTAACAGACTCAGTCTCGGGATTCCCCAAAGTGATGGCGCGATACAATACTCCGAGGGCGCGGTCCGACTCGTAGTAATCGGTGTGACGGGGCGATACGACCTCAGCCGCGTGCCAGTCCGGCTTGCAACGAATGAGGGTCCGAGGTAATCGATCGTTGTCGATATCGACCTTGTTTCCTTGCTTGGGATAATCAACCGCCTATACACCGACATACTAAGCATAGCGATTATGATACTAAAGAGGGTTGAGGATTACCTGAGAGCATAGCTGTGCAAGCCAGAGGCAGTTCTCGTCACGGATACCATACTACATAACAAGAAACGTGAGTTCCTCACTTTCTTAGTGCACAATACCATCGAGTTCACCTTGGATTGATCTATAGATTACCAAAGCAATTCGGCATCGCAGAATTCTTATGGACCATATGACCTACCAGCAATCACCAGAAGCCTGTCTGATAACAAACCCTGAAAAAAAATTAGATCGACCGGGTACTACAATATGAAGATCGCCTTACCAGTACATCCGAGTTTATGTATTCAACAATAAAATCGCAGATATCTTCTACAGTACTGTCACGCTCAATGGTCCATGTCTTTCCAGGCTCGTAGTTCGCAGCCTCCTCCGTATCGGAGGGCAAAAGAGGTTCGTAGAAAATGACAGAGAACTGGTCACTAAAATAAAACAAAGCGAAGTTGACCTCGGCGAGAAAATAAAATAAAAGGAATGTCGTAGGCGTACCCGTCTAAATCGCCGCCGCCGAGCTGAGATGCTAGTGAGCGCGTCCCTGGTAAATGATCCAATGAGTGATACATAGAGGAAATATGAGGCCTACATACCAACGGAGGGAAGTACTACCACATTCTTCATGTGCGCAAAAAGACAGACCTTATCTTTGGGAGGCTTGCCTATGGCACGGACACGTTGGACTGTTTTAGAGGCGGTCAGAAAGATCGATCTTTGACCAGGCAGAATTACAGGCTACCATCGCCTGGATGGACCACTGGACTTCTCGAGATAGAGCATGAACCTTCCAACCACTTTGGCTTTTCTGTGGGGGACTTCTGGATGCAAACTAGAGATGAAGGAAGGTAGTTGAGACATTATTCGACGGCCTATCTCACAGCATGACAAACCAAAGATATGTCCTTCAGGGAGGGTGTATATGTTGTCCATGCCAGCGGCTTTGTACGCTGGCCCTTCGTCAGCGACGCCGACCAGGAGGTAGCTTTCTGGAATGCGTAGACGTGCATTATGCTTTATGTCACGTAAAATGTCCATCATTGAGGCTTGGCGAATCTGGCGGAAAAACCCATTATCAAACCCTGGAGTGGCGTGTCGTGCATGCAGATCGAGCTTGAGATCTTCGAGCTTACACAGAAGGCGAGATAACCGGTACGGTCGACCCAGGCTGTGCGCATCCAATGCATTTCGGAACTGAAGGCTAGAATCGTTCATGGTGAGGGCCTCTGCCACTTCGTCTTCCTGAAGCCGAAGAAATGAGTCCAGTCTCACTCCCAGGTCCTCCAAAATCATTATGAGAGGTCTACGAAAAATTGTTATCAAATACATGCTGAAACGAGAAGATCCCTTACCGGTTGAGATAGCAGGTATTAGGATGCTCGAAAGACTGGGCGATCTCTATTTCTGCCAATCCCACTTCGGAAACAGAGAATTTCCTCATGGATTTCCGAAGACGCATGCGAATACCACCAGAGAATTTATCAAGTTGTTCATCGACCCCGACTACACCTTTGTAACCCAGGAAACGGATTTGGTACTACAAATATGGATGAGCCAATATTAACGAGAAACAATGACGTCTAACCGCAGATGGCTGAACAGTTCCCTCGCCGCGATCACCACGTCCAGTACACAAAGCCGCCCAAATCTCATCCCCAAGTGACTTCGCAATCGTCCCCACACCGTCTGTGAAAAGATAGGGCTCAGTCCCAATATCATCCACTTCTTCCCATTCTGTATGATGGATTTGCACGGACGGATCAGTCGCTGTAAATGCCTGGGCCAAACGAGCAGCGTATTTAGAGGGCTGACGCAGAAGCGTAGTATCTTTGAAGTCGCCAAGAGTCTGCCGAATGAATTCTGAGTTCACCAGCCCTTTCTCGGGATGTTTAAACGAGCTCATAAACCATACAGCATGCTCGCGTAAAGACGAAGATGAATACGCCAGGAACTTGAAACTCCTTCCAGCGAGTGAAAAGCCATTTTTGAGTATGCCAGCGACGCGTTGTTGGAGAAATGTTGACCCGTCAACTTCGCGATCCCACCGATATTGGAGTCGATCTTCATCGCGAAAGTCTACACGAACGAAATGATCCAGATAGTCTTCATACATCCTGATGACTCGATTAGATTGAGTTGCGTAAGGGCCTTCCAGTATCATTCGCGTTGGCGTGAAGGTCACATGTGAGCAGAGAAAGTTGCCCCTTGGTAACGTGTAGTCAACGATTGTAAAATTTTTGCGTACTTCTTCGAAACATTTCAATGGTGATTGGCGAATAGAACGAACCTCAAGCTTCTCGTGATAGTGGCGAAGGAGAGCGCTGATGTATCGGTCGTTATAGTCGGGGCGTTTACGCATAGCCTGAAGGTGTTTCAAAATACTGGAGAGATCCTCGGTATGAAGAAGGCAGTTATGTAGAAGAGATTCAAGCTGGAAGGCAATAGACCAGGGAAGGCGCTTAAATTCTTTTTGAAGATTATCGAGTCTTTTGGGTGCAAAAAATCCTAAGCGGTCCGCTTCGACTTTGTGCCACCCTTCACAGCGCATGATCATACTTTCTGCTAGTCCTGCTATTTTGCACATCTCTTGAAATCTGGCAGCCATGTCAAATGAGCCATTATAGACCAGAAGGCGAAGGTGATGGGCATATGGTGCCACCGCACGATGTCCCTCATTGATTGACCCGATTCTGCGTCTGTATTTTCGGCTGTCCTTCTTCTTATCACCAGTCAAAGTTCGATGGAAATCAATTTCTTCGAATATTGGAGGCGTCAAAGTATCAAAGCAGATATCTGCAGAAGATGAACGATCAAAGCCAGGTTCGAACAAAATAGCTATACACACATGGATCACCATCGTAGCCAACAGCAACCTTCTGGATGCTGCCAAATGTGATGGCGATGCTTGAGCCAATATAATCCTTCATCTCGCTTCCAAGCTACACAGACGATCAATGGGGGGAGACTAGGACATCCAAGACTCGCTAACTAACCGTAATTCGGATGACTTTATGATCGTAGTCAAAAGAGAGCCATCCTTCACTGTCAATGTCATATCTACGCTCCCATTCAACAGAGAAAGCACGGGGTTTGAGAGGTTCCTTGTCATTTGAAGGGTACGTGGGTCGATAGAACACACCAAATTGAACAGCGTTAACTCGAAACTCTTCTGATAGGTCCCTGAGCTTCTGCTGATGTTCCTCCTCGATGTCTGGGTTAGTATAGGGAGTTTTATCTAATGTAGCTGCTTCATGAGGGCGGGCTTGTCCAGGATACCGGAATTTGGCCCTCTTGCCCTCTATTATCAAAGGGCTGTCTTCAACCCATCTCAAGAACTTGGATCCAATTTCCCAAGTAGGTAAAGTCAGGGATCCCGTCCCGTCGTTCCCTACGCCCCCTGCTTTACTTGGGTTGAGTTTGACTTTAAAGTTGATCGGGCGTTGTACCGCATTTTCGTTGCGTGGTCGGGGCATGAATTCTTTGGAATGGACAACAGTAGCGATGCTCCGAGTCACCATCCAGCCGTTGACATCGTGAGGAAGATTGAAAATGCGTACTTCCATATGGCACGAGGTATAGATTGCTTTTGAGCGTTTATCAAAATCGATTCGTTAGTATCAATCGGCAGCGGGTCCCGTGCGAAGCGCCAAGCGTATTGACCACGCTCATGTGAATGATGTCATCATCATTCGCTGGATTCACCTAACCATGTCGAAGGTAGAGAGCGAAGGGATGGGAAAACACGAGAGGACACGAAACACAGACACGAGAATAATACGAAAAGCCTTTCAAACCCACAAAGACGCACAAGATGCGCCGAACACAGATATAAATGACCCAAGATGAATGTATATTGTCGGTCGAAGAGAACAGTAACGGAAAACGGATGGGTTTGTACATGTTAGGATCGAAGGCAGGCCATGTGCAGCCACAACACTTGAGATTAGTGGCGCACCCTGGGGTAGGGGCGATTTTGCAACGATCATCCCATGCCCCGAATGGCTCAAGCTGTGTCCGAACAGATTCTCAACCCGATTGGGAGTTTCATGGATGTCACGGTCAGAACTGTTCTGGAGCTCTTCATAAGGACACGTCAGCTTCTAACCCTTTGGCGGACCAAGAGCTGCTACTTCGAGCCAGTGGTTTTTGGTCTCGTACTCCTGCATGGAGCATTTGTCATATACTTGGTATGCTGGAGGTCCAAAAGGCGTGCTCAGACACGCTTAGATTCGTATGAAGCATTGCTGTCCGTTTTCATACCGACATCGTCCGCATGGCCTTCGAAACACGCAGTTTTACTCGATAGTCTTGCCTTTGCTCATCCCTCAAAGGTTCTGAGTATATCTGTCTCCGTACTTTTGAAGAACGTCGTAGATGGTATGATAGAGGCGAGAAATCCCCAGGATCTTGCGCATATACTTCGCTCTCACCTTCGAATTTACGGATGGACTGTTTGTTTTTCTCTGGATCTTCGTTGGCGAGTGTCCTCTTTAGTTTGGATCCTGGGTTCGCTGTTTTTTGAGCATTCCGACAAGGCAAGAGTCACGGAATTTATTCTGCCTTATAATAATAATAATGTCTGGTGTTGACCGTCTAGATCCAAGACGAAGGCTGTCCCACACGTTCGGCATTGATATAAACTTAAGTTAGAGTGGGAATGCTAACTTCGGAAAATAGCCTCCATTATCTCGATTGTATATCCCGACTTTTCATCCATAGGATCCACCGCGTCATCGTTCAAGACTCATCTCTTGACGTCGGCCTATGCCAACGCCCTCCTTTGTCTAGACTTTATAGCATACAACGACGTGGAAAGAGCGCTGCGTTGCTTTCCATACCGCCTTAACAAGGGCGCTGCCGGAATCATACGTTTCACCTCGATGACTTCAAACTTCCCGCTTTACTCGGATCCGTTCATGCTTTGCTGTCTACCTTTCACCCACCGCAAATATCTAGGTGCCCACGTTGCCCAACGAACTTCAGCGCCATTATTTCTGAACCTGCACTTTGTCACCAAAACGTTATCTTCAACTACCTCGGTGGCATCAATATCTTCTATCATCAACGTTACCTCGGAATATGTTACGGTGTTACGCTTATGGAGACACCGTATCGTTACTGACAAGGTTGTTCGCACCGGACTTGTGGAAAGTTGGGGTGAAAAGGGATGGCGAGAGCATGTGTTCCTGCTTGATTGGGAGATAGGGCTGCTGGATGCAGGCTTGCTCGCAAGATGGTCTATTATCATCCAGCACGAATGATTGCATTCACGTTCACCCGTTTTCTCATTTCTTGACGCTCCTTGTCGGGATTTTCTTTGACTGTAGATTCTATCAAGTCTCATCCTGTGTATCGTCGTGTCGATGGTGATTCATCTACAAAAGTCGATATAGTTGTGTTCTTCACTGAATGCATCAGCCCTCATGCGTGCGTCTTTGAACTTCACTCCACGGTCAAAACGCTGTGGCGCCCTATCGACGGCGTCGCTTCTCGATTCTTCTCTGTAAGCGTGACAAATACAGAACATGTACTGTGATCCTAATGATCTGGCCTGTATAGATTTAGGACGAATACATTTTCTTATTCTCTACTGGAATCACGCATGAAGTCAGTCACCTTCGACCTGTGCTGAGATTTCATAGGGACAATGATTATCGCCACTTTCACTCATCGAACCGCTAGTGTAGGACCAGATGCTGGCAGACAATTATATTACATACCTCTTACCATAGGTAAAGCACAATATATTCAGGCCTCCAAGCTAGAGGAGGGAGTAATATAAGAAAACCTTGTAGTCTCACGTGGGCTCCATATAGCTCGTGGGTGACCGTCGACAATGCACTCACCCCTGCACTGTTAGAATCCCAGTAGATAGCAGCAATATATCAGGTGCGACCAACACCTAGATAATACAATGTAAGCTTAATCCT
>JAGGAV010015606.1:0-45038 GCA_017657295.1 Termitomyces sp. DKA64 | reverse complement strand
AGACGCGTGTTATGGGTAATTCTCCGGCGTTGAGTGCCACCTCTAGAGATGTGTGCCCCCGTTGTCCCCTCCCCCCCAAAATTTCGTTCCCCCCCCCCCCCCCCCCCGATCTTTTCGCCTGGCAACGAGGCGGTCAAACATAAGTATAATGCATCCTCATGGTCATGGTATTTTTCTGGGCTCTGGAGATGAAGAACACGCCTGACTTTTCTCCCTTGGTGTTTGCGGATATATATATAAGTACGACAATGCTATATTCCTCGACCTTATTTATCTGCTGCTTGATTACTAGGAAAGGGGCTCAGACAGACACGAGACGACGGACCCAACCCCGGCCTCATTTGTATACGTTCCATCAACAACTATGGATCCTTGGTTCAAGTTCGATGGGTAACCTGGTATGGCAATGCAGATGTCACATCTGCGTCGACTAGTACTGCCTTGCCGGAAACTAAGTTCGCTGAATCTTCATTCACGTTCCGTCGAGAGTCTTGCATCACATCATCGTTCGAGTAATAAATTACAATTATCCTCCGGTTTGCCATTGTGTCACACGACGTCTCCCTTCTTTACCTATACATAGGATGCTGACGAATACCTCTTCGTTCCGGTCTTTTCCCTTCTTTACCTATACATAGGATGCTGACGAATACCTCTTCGTTCCGGTCTTTTCCAAAATATACATGTTATGCTATGTCCACCACTCTCAATATTTTCCTGGCGGTGGCCAAGTGGAATAACTCAGTCCAACAATTTCTTGTACGGGCCACCCCTTCAAACCGATGACCATAGTCGTGCGGCCGAAGGACTACCTCAAAGTATTCCCCGAACTCTCAAGGAAACGACTCCCAGCCATAATGCCAAATGCAGCAACAGATCAAGGTAGCACGGACATTGTGAGGAGTGTGATAATATACACAGTGTAATGACAAACTACCTACCACCAACGAACGATAAATACAGTAGCAATGTCCAAATTCTAACCTCGTTGTGCCCCAGTACCCAAACCCCTCCGACCAATGGAATCAATCTATCCTACGACATGGTCGCGAACGTTTTAGAAGCACGGCATGGGAGCTATAGTGGGTGTTATCGATGCCGTAGCTCCCTCGCGAGCTTCCAGCAAAGGATAAACGCAATCAAAGCCGAAACTCCACCTAGCCTACAACACACCACCACATCAGCCCGCAAAACTTGGAAAACATCAGAAAACCCCACTCACCGAAAGATATAAACAACCGAATTCGATCCCCCGCCGCTCTCGAGCGCTGCTTCTTGCCTAATCACTGCCCGAGCCACTTCTGTAACAGTATCGACAACTTCCATCGGCTTTGGCGATGGCGAAATGGTATGAGTCAGTGGTTGTGCAGGATCAAATATCGCAAATATGACAGCCGATAGACCCGTTACAAGAAACTGGGGGATGACGACGAAGACATTATGTATACCCTTTCCCACACCCAATAAAACATCGAATCAATACCTTGGATCCCAATGCATGCAAGTAAACAAAACGTACGAGAATAATACCAGCCTTCGCGCTCAACCCTTCACTACTCCTTCCACCCGCACCCTCGTCATCCAAATCCTCCTCATTATCACCATGCCCATCCACATTTATTCTACTCACACGCGCATGCATGTTTCCAAACAAACCACCCACAGGCCTCAGAGGCACATCATCATCAAGATCTGACTCATCATCACGCTCCTCTCCCGAATGATGACTAGTAGGCAGAAATACCGCCGTCTCGCTCGCCGCTTCTGCCTCGGGATCGTCGACCGGCGTTCGGGCATCGGCAAGGAGGATGGAGTTTCGTCCATTCGAAGTTGTGTCAAGCGTCATGAGGATTGCTTCTGCAAGCTGTAAGGAGTGTCAGGATTGGGAGGCATGAACACGAAGATGACGTACAAGTGAAAATGGCGCCCATTGCGTGATCGCCCACGAGAACCCCGTAACACTGATAAGCACTGTAGCTCCCATAACCGACTCCGTGAACCTTCGAAAACAGATTTATGTCAGCGGACAGAGGAGAGAGGAGATAGGTAACACGCACAAAGTCACGAACATACACCCCGCTAGCACCAAATGACTCAACGCCCACAACGTCCCGAGATTCACTTTGAACCCCTCCGGTATCTTCAGCCACCCCCAGGCACCCTCTCTTCTCTCTCCTGCCCCCAGCCCAACGACCGCTCTCGAATTCGCCCGCTGCCTCCGGTCACTCGTCCTCCCCTTCGTTGCAGGTGTCGCCACGAACCCAGGCAATACAATATTTAGCACGAGTGCAATGACGGAAGAGCAAAATAGAGCTCGCGTCCCGAGAAGTGTTGCTTCGCTATCTCTCTCTCCAGGGGTGAGTGAGTGTGATAGGGGCGTCGAACGTCTGTAGAGATCACCGATGTATATTGTGGTATAGAAGAGGATCGGAAACCAAGCTATCCATGCGCTGTTGGTAAACATTGTAATTAGTGAAGAGAAGGGACAATGGGAATCATACAAGAATTGGATGACGAACTGCGGTGGGAGGGTGACTTAGACGGGTATATCAGGAAGTGAATGGGAATTGAGCTCACTATTTGACGAATTGCCGGTGGTAGAGTAAGGAGATTAGACCATAATGCCCTGGCTTCGCGTACGAAGGGATTCGGTCGCTTTCCTAATGAGCCGTCAGTACTTTTCAGGAGCACACGCTCCTTCACACAGATAGCCATCAAAGTATGTCCACCGAGCAGAAGAACAACCACCATAACACTCAGAACCTCAAGCTCCGTCGTTCCAAGAAACGGAAATATCTTCGGGAGAGGTATAGTGCCGAACAAAAATCCGACTACCGACCCAAGACCAAGCATGCGTGCTGCCCATGCGTTCCCAGAAGCCTGGGCAGGAGACGGAAGTGTATCGACAAGGAGTGCACGGTCCATCGCCATGACTGCATTGATCGAGAAGTCGACGAGGTATATCGAAAGGACCGCGAGTAATACAGTCAACGAATCATTTCCCTTCGATCCTCTTGCCGTAAATACCGACGCAAAGTCGCGCGTGAATCCCAACATCAACATCGCAAACACACAAACGATCGTTCCAACCATCATAAACGGCCTCCTTCTTCCAAACCGCGACGTCGAATTATCCGCAAGGACACCAATAATCGGTTGCATGAACAACCCGGATAGTGGACCGGCGAGAAAAACTAGCGACATAGTCGACTTGGAAAGTCCAAGAGAAAGAAGATAGGGGGACCCATATCCCATTTCGACTGACCAGAATATCTGGACGCCGAGTAGTCCGATGGTGATTATGGGGAGGCGAGCCCATTTGGGTCCGAGAATAGAGGCTTTTCCTGCAAATTTCTGAGAGCTTTGGGGCCCGTCGAGAGGGAGAGAGCTGAAGCCTGTCATAATTTAAGGAGGTAGTTTTGGCGTCGTGATAGGACTATTCCATTATGAGTTGGACTTTCACTCGACATAGGTGCAAAACACACCTGTAGCTGTGATGCACATTCAATAAAATACCAGAGTAATTAGGGTCGTACGTCAGCTGTGACGAGTTGAAGCTACGAAGAGGCTTAGGCCGTTACAGGAGATTTTGGAAATGAGGAACGCACGAATTATGACTCAACCAGAATAGACCCTAGGTCAAGCGATTTTAAGTATACAGTGTGATGATAACCGAACAAGTATAAGCAATTAGCTAGAGACCCCTACTCGTCCAGAGATTATTATGTAATGCGTTTTCGGCTACTATTATGCACGTTTCTTATGAGACGTATGTCTCGATAGCTCAGTGGTAGAGCATGCGATTGCAGCTTAGCAAGTTATCGCATGGTCCGGTGTTCAAACCACCGTCGGGACTTACATTTTCAGTAGATCGAGTATAATTTTTCTTCCTCCACTTGTCGGTTTCGCCCCTGACGGCTCGCCCTTTTAGGATTAGGGTTACGAAGTTACACAAGGATGCTCCCGATATAGGAATTGATGATCATTTCGTGAGCGAATTCTCTTTTTTTAATCTCTTGTTTGAATTCAACCGCTGTTCAAGATGCATAACGCTGTCCCTTGTCATGACGATACATGGGCGCTGCCAGCGCTGATCCGTATGTTACGTGACCCAAGTTCCACCATCGTTTCGCCCCTGGCTTCACAGGAAAATTCCTCAGCACTTTGAAGGAACTCAAAACAGGATCTTATCCATTCAATGGCGATTAGACTTCTTTATTTCCTCTTTGATTCCCTCTTTACTGATACGCCTGTCTCTGACCAGAGGCAGGCTGAAATAGTATTCAAGTCTGGAAATGTCAATATGAACTATTTTAATCGCTATAACCGTAAGCTGACCTCAAAACGGTAGACGGAAAAGACTTATTATTTGTATGGTTACCAATGATCGCGAAACACGCCTAAAAACAAGCCGTAAGCCAGAGGAATTCAACACACACACCTCTAGCACCTGACAAGTGCCGGCAAGATCAGATATCACAAAGCCGAGCTGACCCGCTGGGCGCCTACCCGTAGTCACCCTCTGTTTTCCACATATCCCGACCCCTCCACCACACGCTATATGTCGCATACGACCGCCTGTCAACCTCGAAACCGCTCTGACTAACACCAAGCCTCAGTTAAAGGAGAAGGAGAACGGAGGAAAAGTGGCCGCGGGACTTCGGAGCTCTCAGAGGGTAAAAAGGATGATGGATAGGCCAGGAAAACAGAAACGTAACCCGCCGCGCGTGCCCAGCGCAGAACTCGGCCAACGTTGCAGCCGACGAAGTATGGAGGAAGCGGTATAAAAGGGAGAGAAGCTTGGGAGGACGGGCAAGCAATCTACTTGCCACACCTCAGGGTCTCCAGGGAGCGGACTACTTAGGCCTACGAGCAACTAGATTATTTTTTGTGGGTTTTTTATAAGACATTATTGAACCCAATATTTTGGAACTGGACCCCACCATGAGGGGCTTCTTTGCAAAAAAAAAAAACACACTTTTCCCGGACATCCAATACAAGTCCACTCAAAGAAACTACCATTAGTTCCACTCCACCAGGTTCTTGGCCCGGTTCGCCTAAGGTTACTACACCAAGGCTTAAAAGGACTGTCATTACTACTAGGAAAATGGAAACTCAGGCTACTAGTCAAGTTACTAGGCCTTACCTACTTTGTCCAGAGGCTCTACTCAGAAGAAGGAAACTTTGTGTTGAGAAGAAACAGGCTACTACACAAACATCTTCATCCACTGCAATTGTGTCTGTTGCTAAGACGAAAAGCATAGAACAACCTATGAGATATAAGATGCCATTTCCTGACAGCAGGGATGCACCCAAGTTTAAACACAGTAAACCCTCTGAGATTTGCTGGTTTTAAAGAAAGATGGAATCTCTGTTTGATCTTGCTGGTATACAAGAGGGCAAGGAGAGGAAGAAGAGAATTCTTGAGTATGTGGATGCTCAAACAGAACAAGAATGGCTGGGTTTTGACTCTCATGGAGATAAGTATTCTTGGACTGAGTTTACCAAAGAAGTCAAGGATTCCTATCCAGAAGCAGCAGATGACGCAGGAAGTGTTGCCAATTCGGATCATATCTGTAGAGAACATGCTGGTTGAGCAGAAGTAATATAACAGAAAATCATTCTCTTATAAGAACATCCAGAGCTGAAGCTAAGAAATTGGCAAAAGTCATTGGCAATAGGTCTTTGGTAGACAAGTTCATGACATGCTTTATACCAATCTTTGTAGATGCCATAGAGGAAAAGCTTATCAACAGATATGGCCATTATAAGGACCCCGCAAGGAATAGACACAAGGATACCAAGTATGACTTGTCTGAAGTTCTATCAGTAGTAGCAGCTCTTATAGATGGATCAACTGTGAGAGATCCTGGAGGGGAGTTTGTAGAAAAGAAGGGGAGTACTCATGGTAAACTCAAAGAGGTAGAGGCTGACAAAAAGATGGCTCACCTACAAGACCCAATGGTAACCATTGGAAGGCAAGGTTGGCAGCACACAAAGTGCTATGCAAGCTTTGCAAACTGGTCAATTAGACTTGCACAATCCCTTCCTGACTACTGGTAGTTGCAATGGGCCCTTGATTGGGCAGGTCAGCACCAACTCTGCACTCATCTCTTGGAGGCAACAATACCTACTGTTATCATTGCTGGAAGACTGGACACAGAATTGCTGAGTGTGAGCATGTAAAAATGGATGTACAGTCAAACCTCTCATAAACAATGACCCTTGTATCTGATAACCCCTCCAAACCAATGGATTTTGAGTGTCCACCAAGTTGGTTTGCAGGGAAATTTGATGACCATCCAATACCTGATAATCAATGGGTCTAAGAAGGGGTCCATAACTGATAATTTAACTAAAGATGTAGTGATACAACTGAACAATACATGAAAATTTGAGAAATTCCTCCCTTTCTGACACTAAATTAAAGCCAAAGGATCCTCTTGAAATCATCAAAGCAGGTATCTTGTGCCTCCAATCAGAGATAGAGCCATGCAAACAAGATATTCTCACATGAATCTCCAAGAAGGAGAAGATCTCAGATTTTGATGAGCTCTGGCTAGACCACAATGGAAACCTGATTGATGAAGAAAGAGTTGTAGAGCTTCTCAAAAAAGCTTCTGACTATAACAATGGCTTGGCACAATTGGATTTACAACAGAAGGATATTGTTGAGCAACTGAAGGAGCTTGGAGGAGGCTTGGAAACAAAAATTGATAAAAAATGAAAGTGTTGTAAGTCTGTAATTACTGAGATACCAGAGCTGAGATATTGACACTTGACAGGACCTAAGAATCAAAATCTCAAGCCTTATGTGGAGAAGCAGGAGAAGAGACCTGTCTTCACCAAAAAGGAAAATGCCACATTAAAACAGAAGATCAAAATCTTGGATTGGTATCACAAATATAAGTCAAGTAAAAGCAAGACAGCAACTTATTGGAATGAAAGGTATCTGAATCTCAAACTCATGTGACTACAAATTTCAGACTGGCTCAAAAAGGAGGGTGAGCTTTGGAGACAATATGCCAAGGCTTTGGAAAGGGGACAAACAGGAAATGCAAAGCAAGAAAAGCTGAGTGAAAATCCTGAAGTCAATGAGATGCTGGAATTGTGGGTTTACAAAGCAACGTGTGATGACATTGATCTCACTGGGGACATACTCAAAGCTAAATGGAATTGATTTGCTAATCTTGCTGGGGTTCCAACTGACAAGAGCATAAACTGTAATGGCTGGCTGGATTGCTTCAAAAATCAATCTGGTCTGAGAAGCTTCAAATGTCATGGAGAGGCTGATTCTGCAGATCTGCAGGATGTTGAAGCTGAACACCAATGTATTCAAGAATTGATTGCTAAATGGATTTCAACTAAAGGATATTTTTAATATGGATGAAACTGGGTTGTTCTGGGCATGAGTGTTTTGCAAATTCCATGAACAAGAGCTTACTGTAAACATAGAATGCCACTTGATTGTGGCCTCACTTCAAAACAGAGATCTCATGTCAAAGGAGACAAGAAATGGCTGAGTTTGGCATTCACAATCAATGCTACAGGCACAGAAAAGCTTCCACCAATCATCATTGGAAAGGCCAAACATCCATGGACTTTGCAGAAAAAGAGTGTTACACACCTCAGACTCTATTGGAGAAACAACACAAAGGCCTGGATGATGACAATTATATATCAAGAATGGCCAGAAGAGGGGGATGCCAAGTTATGGCATGAGGGATGCTGTATTCTCTTATTCCAGGACAATTTCAGTGCTCATATTCCTCTGAATAGTCTCACAAATATCATTGTAGAAAACTTCAAACCTAATCTTACAGCTCATGTCCAACCAGCCAATGCCAGCATTATTCATTGCTTCAAGGCACATTATTGTGCTGACTTTGTCAATTGTGCCATTGATCACTATGACAGGGATATTCCTCCTGCTCAAATCTATGATCTTGACATTCTCAAGGCCTTACAAACAGCAGGCAGTGCATGGAAAAAAGTTGGCACCACTACTATCTGGAACTTCTGGAAGAAGACTGGTATTCTACCTCATTCAACTGCCAATGACCCTGCTGCCCCATCCCATCTGTTCCTGTATCATCTCTTCTTAATATCAATCTGATGGATACCATCAACACAGCAGACATCAAAGTCAAAAAGGCATTATCTCATCTTGAGAAACATGGAGTCATTCAACAAAAAAACCAGATGGACCTTGATGAATTGCTCAATCCTATCAATGAGAACAACATGTATGCAGATGGAATGGCAGAGGAGGAGATTGAAAAGGATATTTGTTCATCAGTGATTGAATGTCACAAGGCAGAACAGAGAAAAGAAGAGAAGGGTGGTAATCATATTGGGGACAATGAAGTGATTGAAGAGAAGCCATCATGCAGGGAAGCACTCAACACAACCTCAACTATTCTCAAGTATGAATCTGATATCAACCAGCCATTTGCATGCAAGGTAGAAGGTTATCTTGCAAGTTTCAGATGCCAAACATGCCTTGAAGAATCTTGATCCCTTTGGCCTACTAGCCTGAATGAATATTCTAGCAAAAAAATAGAGTAGATTGTCATCAAATTATGTATATAGCCCATTATAATTAAAAATGAGCCAAAAAATGGCTCTTAAATGACCACTCTCATACCCAATAACCTCTAAAAACCAATACTTTTTGCCTTCCATGAAGGGGAAGAAGAGTCGGATTGTCTTGGTGGAAGGAAAGACTAGAATGCCTAATAGATCTCCTTTATCTAGAGAGCCTGCCAGTATCTCACCCCATGAAGATCAATGACAAACAAGGTAGGATTGTATTTTGGGTGGTCAATGGATGAAACTCCAGAGAACCCTACATACTCTACTTATGGTAATGCCACTAGAGATACCAGGGATGATATGCTGGAATGTATTCAACACAGAGATTCAAACTGTGTGGGGGACCTGGAAAGGGGGTTTAATAAGATGACTGAACTACTTGCTGGATTAGTAAATAACAGAAAATACAACTAGGCCTGGTAAAGTACAGTCACAAACATCTAAGGATTCTAGAGGGCTCAGGGAAGGCAATAACAAGAGAGGCAACTCAACTAGGAGTACCCTCATTGCTGGAGAGACCACCTGAAAACCCTGAAAAGAAAAGCTAAATCTGGTGATACTGCCTAGAGCAGCACCAAAACTGGATTTACCTTTTGAAAATGTGTCATCCTTCAATGAAGATAATAGAGTAGCAGTGCAGGACACTGGGAAAGGTTCTCTTCAAGGAACTAAGAGAGAGTTAGAGAAGACAGTTGAGAAGATATAGGACACTGCTGTGTCCTTTTCTACAAAAGAACTGTTTGAAGTAGAACCAGGACTGAGAGAGGCAATGATACAAACATTGTCCAAGGCAGGAGGTAAGTCTAGGGATTCTCATGTCTGAAAAGCAGCAGTTCAAAACCAGAATGTAAAAGGGAAGAAGCCACCCAGACAAAGTAAATGTCAATGACCTACTAGTGGCAACTTACTTCATTGCAGATGGGACTTAGTCTGGGTTGCCTACTAGAGCAGTAGTGCATCAGGATTGTGTTGACGCTTATTTGGAGAATATTCCTTTGGGAGAGGATAGAAGCCAGTAGTCATGTATGGGGCTAGGGAATTACAAGTCCTGAGGTCATTAAATCCAATTGTCAATAGGAAGGGGAGAGTAGAGACAATCTTACACAGTGGTTCTCAAATAGTCTGTATAGCACTAGGAGAGGCCTTGCATCTAGGGTTGACTTGGAATCCAGATATAAGGCTGCACACAGAGAGTGCCATTCAGCAAGTGAATGAATCAGTGGGCCTGGCCTGCAATGTGGCATTCACTTTTGCTGAAGGGTCTACTATCTATTTGCAAGTACATATCTTTGAAAGACCTGCTTATACTGTCATGCTGGGTA
Source organism: Termitomyces sp. DKA64 (assembly GCA_017657295.1). Taxonomy (NCBI): domain Eukaryota; kingdom Fungi; phylum Basidiomycota; class Agaricomycetes; order Agaricales; family Lyophyllaceae; genus Termitomyces; species Termitomyces sp. DKA64. The sequence goes on along the minus strand of JAGGAV010015606.1, from coordinate 35,121 downwards.
GACCATTTGATACCCTGACAGAAAGCAACATACAAGATCTGCAGGATGGAAGTGTAATCATAACCATCAGACCCCAATACAGTTTGTCACATGCCTCTACCCATTTTAAAAAGAGGGAAGATGCCAAGGACAGAACCTGTAGGGGATGAGGAAACAAAATTGTGAATTTCAATGATCTGGTAAGGGACCAGGGAGAGATAGCAGTAAGTCTCTTAGAGATTGAGAATAGTGAAGTAGTGGTTTCTGGGTATGCAATCAGGAAGAATGGCTTTAGCAAGGAGGAGCTAAGAGATGTCTACTTACAGGTATTCTCTACTAGTGGAGATTGTTGTAAGGGCAAGGCACACTCCATGGTATAGGCCTGACCTATGAGACCAATACAAGTGATGAGCAAGAGTCAAAGGGGCCAAAGAGCAGCTAAGAGTTGGGCAAGGGCAAGCACAGCAAGCTAAGCCAAGGGCAATGCTGGAGGTACTGGTGATGCACCCCACAATCCCCTCACCAATATGCCAGCCCCTGTGCTCACTCAACTCTTGCTTACCACTTGCATTGCTGGCTCTGTGGAAGGACTTCTGTAGACATTAAGCCTTGTCCTTACAGCACTGCATGGATGGACATTGACATCTTCAATGAAGATGATGACAAGGTGGAGGACTTCATGTGCATCAAGTCTCAAATGGTGTGACATAATGTGATGCAAGACTTAGCAAGCTCAACACTTAATAACACTAAGAATCAGGGAACATGCTCATTATCCTTGCACATCATGGACTTACTAGCTATGCTCATACAATGAATACATCATAGTTATTACTTGTGATGTAAGTATTGCTGTAACAATCTTATTCTCTCAAAGATTTTCCTTGACCAAGCCAGCCATCAGTGAATTGGGTAAACCTCAATGACCCCAATATTTTCTGCATTCCCAGGCTGCCTGCTTGTCATTTAGCCCACAGCAATACATGTTCATGAAGCACTGAGATCACATTGCATAACTTTATGAATGGTGAGGTCCACAGTTTTGATGGACAGCCTGAGGACAGCTTACTGTTGCATGGTCAACAATTGCTTCTAGCCTTTCCTATATGCAAAAGGACCTCAACATTTTCCTTGCACTCAGTAGTGTATCTCCCTGTTGGTCTGAAATCAGGTGGATTGGGATCCAATTGTGGAATGTTAGTCAGTGGAAATCCAGTAATACACCTTTCAATTCTAAACTCTGCAGGAGAAGTCCCTAGCACTGGCTTTATCTTCCTAGCCATAGGTTTGTACTTCTTTGACAACACCTGGGCTGTCTTCTCTATACCTGCTTCTGACCTCAAGGTTTCCTGCTGTATTAGCCAACTTTCTAGGTCATCAGGTATCTGTTCTAACTGCCCATTTGGATAGGCAGATAGTGTCTTCCCATCTCTTTCTTCACAACTGTCAGGGGACTATCCCTCTAGTGGATGTCCAACACTACAACAGGCTTAGTCCAATTATGTGCACATTCTTAGCCATCTGACCAACCACCTCAATTACTTACATATCACACATATACTTATGATATTATAGTATATTGATCAATAGGTACTTAGACACTAATACAGTCATTTATACACTGACTGAGTATATTGACCAATGGGTTATTGGCCCTGTGTCACTCAATGATTGAACAACTCTGAAGATCTTTTTTTTTTCACCACACTGAACCTAGACCTGAGCTGAAGAACCAGACATGTCTCAGAACCCAACCTTCTTTTTTTTCTGTTGCCTGTGGATGAGAAGTTCAATGGCTTGAATTGGTCCTCCTTCCAGACCACCCTGACTGAGGCTGTGTGAGGTCATGGCCTGATGGGCTACTTGACAGGCAAGATAAAATGTCCTATAGATGAAGAGGAGTTTGAATTCAAAAAGGGGGCTGAGAAAACCACTACTTGGTGGGGTGCACTGAACCCAATGTACAACAAATGGCACCAGTCTGGTGCCTATGCAAGGAGCATGGTGACCTTGAATGTTGTCAACCCTGTTGATGCTGGCATTTGAATGGACAGATCCACTGTGAGTGCCTGGTCATCCCTCACAGTGTTGCACAATGCAAAGAGCAAACTTGGTCTGATCCATGCTGAGAAGGAGCTGGCTTTTAGATCTTTAGATCACAATCTAATCTACTCTTTGCCTGGCTTGCTAGTGAATGAGAAGAATCCATGATCCTCCCAGAGATCCTGATGGTTGCTTTATTAATGCTTCTCCTCATCCCATGACTCCTCCACCAGCCTCATCAGAAAGTACAAGCCTCTTGGCTGAAGAAGTTGCAGAGATTAGGAACTCTCACACACAGCTCCATATGATGATGGCACAGCTCATGGCAAAAATCAATGCTCAGACAACACCTACCACCCCCACAGCCCCTCAGCCTCACTGGCACCTCCTACCATGTCTGTGGGAGTCATCATGACCTTTGTTCCCCCTATTACCACCCCAGAAGTCAACAGTGCATTGTTTACTGCTCCCTCCTCCCTGTGCACTCATATTCCCTACATTGATGCATTAGTGCTAGCTGCAATCACCTTGCATGAGTTTAAGGTTACAGACCTACACAAGCTTGATCCAACTAGTTGTAACAAGGAGCCTTCTTACACCTATTTAATGGCCTAACCAACCAGTTCAAACTTAGCCACCAGTCATCCAAGGAATATAAGACCCCTTACTCCATACTCATTCCCCTCCACACTTATTTTTGCATCCTTGCATTCCACATCAACAATAAATCAGCCTCAGATGATCTCTGGACATACACAGAACAACTACTGGAACTGGTGGCAAAGTATGAGTGATCAGCAGTCTATCAATATTACTCAGTGTTTTTTAAACCAACATCATGCAGAAATTGTCAGGTTCTGCTGACCATTGAGGCCCCAATCCACTGGGCAAGTCCTTACTAGGTAGGCACAACAACTACATGCACCTACAAGTACTCTGGGAATCTCCATGTGTGTGTTAATAACAGGTGCCAGGGCATAAGAGACAGAGTTCTGGGGGTGGCTATCAGGGAAGTGGGGTCAAACAGGGGTCACATGACTGAAGGGAGTGGGATTGGGATTGAGGAATAATCAAGTGTCAAAATGATCAGTCCCCAAAGAGGATTTGGAATGGGTTCTGAAATGGTGATGAAGCAGATGAGGGTTAGAAGAATCAAGAGATGTGAAGATAAACCAAGAGACATGAAAATCAACCAGAAGATGTGAAAATGAACTGGGAGACTTGGAGAATAAACTGGGAGACTTAGAGAATAAATTGAGACTGAGAGCTGAACTGGGAGACTGAGATGAGAACAAAACAAGATGGAATTGGAAAAGAAACAAAGAGACATGAGAACTGGACACAAACACAGGTGAATCAAGACTACTGTGACTGATATTACTCTATGGCTTAACTACTGACAGAACCTTTCCAGGGTTACAGATCTATGAATATAAGCTCATTGGGGCTGTGCAGGCTTTGGCTAAGTCTGGGTGTGGGGAATGTCCCAAGACTTGCAGGTGGGACAATGCTCTGATGTGGATTGATGTGTGATGTCAGCTGGAGGCTGAAAGAAGTATTGGGGCTACCTAGGTCTCTGGTTGAGGTTGGGAAAGTAACAGAACTTATGAGGAGAAGCACTGTGGCTTGCCAGGAAAGTGTTGGTGTCTGCCAAAGAAGCATCAGAGTTTGCTGTGGTGAGTGCCAGGAGTGGGGGTTGGTTGTAGGAGCTGGTGGGGCATTGGAATGTGCTCTGGGGATGTTGGGATTAGTTAGGATGCAATCTGGGAGTGGTAGCAAGGCCTGAGGGTTTGAGGATGGGTCATGACAGAGATGGCAACTAGAGATTACTTGCAGTGGAGGCAGTGAGACAGCAATCTCCTCTCCAAGTACATTTATGCCCATTGCAAAGCTATCCTTACCAAAACCAAGACCTTGGCAGCCCCTCAAATGCCATCTCACCCTAATGAGCCTTTCCAAAAGTTCATCAATGGCCATTGCACCTCCAACTCATGCCCATATGGCTGCCCCCTCACATGCTCCACTTGTGGAGAGGCCAAACTTGGCAAGACCCAGCACAAAGACTAGGTGCTGGGCAGGGCAAGCCTCTTCTTGCCTTGTCTAGCTTACTCTAGCCAGCTTTCAGGCATTTTCCCTCTATCTCTCAGTTTCTTGACACTGGAACCTCTTGACCCCTTGATGTAAGGGTGACCTCCAGGAGTTGCAGCTTAATCATGCAGCTAGCAGAGGGGAATCCAAAGTTATATTAGGAAAAGTAATCAACAATACAATGGTAACTAATAACCTAGCAGAGGGAAATCAAAAGAGAACAAGTCTAAGGATCCCCACCACTCAGTGCAGTGCATCAGCAGATAGTGGAGACATGGGAATGACTGTATAGATGATTGGAGCTAACCCTAACCCTTGGGAAATGCTCAAAGAGGAAATATGGAAAGTTCTGGAGGTTTCCCAAAAAGGAGAATGACCTCCAGAGATCTCTGGGGATCTGGAGGGAGCCCTGGGAGTGTAGGGTGAGCCTTGGAGAAGGAGATTGGGTTGATGAGAGTCATTGTAGGTTGGAATAGGAAGTCCAGAAATGGGAATCTCCTGATATCACCCCCCTCTAGCATATGGCATCTTGATATGCAGGGTTGAAGAAGTTATGGATTGCCTGGTCCACTGGCAAGATGGGATAGATCCCCCAGATGGCCTGCAGTGCATCTGAGTGTCTCTGGTAGAACTCCCTGACAAGCCCTGGCACATGCATGTTCTCCCATGGTTCCTAGAAGATGTCCTTGATTTGTAGCCTTTCCACTTCACCTTGTATTGTATTGTCAAAACAGACAACTATCCAGGATCTCCTCCCACCTTGTACTCATTTTCATTGATCACCACCAGGGGTGGAGGGGGCACCAGACATTGCCCCAGAATAGGGTCCTCCAGGACTGGTGTTAGCTTGACCACATTGAACACTGGATGAAGCTGGCACATCCCTGCTGGGAGCTGGCATTGGTAGGCTAGGGGCCCTACCTGTCATTCTACTCTGAAGGGTCCTAATTGACAGTGTGAGAGCTTTTTTGATGGTCAGGTGGTTGTAATGTTCAAGGCATCCAGGTAGACCCAATCTCATGGCTGGTACTGGGGCACTGGAGTTCTTCCATGGTCATAGTACCATGCCATATTGTCCTTTGCCTTTGCCAGAGCCACCCTGGCTTCCTCCTGCACCATCTTCATCCAGTCCACAAATTTGTTCACAGCTTTGTTCTCCAAGGGCCAGGCCTGAGGCTCAAAGCCCATGCATGAGTGATGTCCAGTGTCCAGGAAGAAGGGTGATACTTGAGTAGCAGTGTGGATGTGGTTGTTGTACTGGAACTTGGCATTGGAAAGTAGTTCATCTCAGTCATCCTGATGCTCATTGCAGAAGAGGCAGAGGTACTGTTCAAGCTCCTAGTTCATGCATTTGGTCTGGCCATCAGGCTGCAGGTGATAGGCAGTGGAGGTGTGATGCTTCATGTTGAGCAGTTGATAGAGCTCTCTGGTGAAATCTGCTATGAACTGTGGGCCCCAGTCTGACATCTAGGCTTTGGAGAGGCTGTGGAGCTTCCAGATGTCCTTCAAGTATAGGTTGGTGGCATCTATAGTGGAGCAAGTGGTGTGAGTAGGGATGAAATGGGCTTGCTTGCCACATAGGTCTACCATCATCATGATGGCATCATAACTGTGAGTGTCAGGGAGTTCTATAATGAAGTCCACCAAGGCTATGCTCCATTGCTCCATGGGGATGGGTAGAGGATGGAGTTGTCCAGTGGGGAGGTGATGTTGGGGCTCGGTCTGGAGGCAGAGATTGCATGTACTAGTGTAGGATCCAATATATCAGGACATCTGGGGCTACTAGTAGTTCTGGGATACTAGCTCCAATGTCTTCCATCAGCCAGGGCATCCAGCAATCCAGGAGTCATGGTGCTGCTCCATAATCCTCTGGCAGAGCTCCAGGATGTTGGGCACATAGATACAATCTCAGAAGGTTAGGAGCCTATCTCAGAGGGCCCACTTGTCTGCATGGATAGACTTGACACCAGTGGTACATCCCAATTTCCAGGGCCCAGGCAGCCTGAGTGACAAGTTCCTCCTGTTGACTGCTTCAGTTTCCATGCAAGATGTCCTGGAGAATGTCCACCTCCACTCCCTCAATGGCTACACCTTCCATGGCTCAGATCACAAACAGTTCTGGCCAGAGGAGCACAATGTTGCTGTTGTTATCTCCTCTGGTACCATGGTCTGCTCTCCAGAACAGGGCATTTGGCTTTCCCATACTCTGGCCTAGCTTGTGGTGCAACAAGAAGTCAAAGTTAGCTAAGTATAGGGACCACCAGGCCTGTTGATGGTTGAGCTTCTTGGCAATTTGGAAATACTCAAGGTTCTTGTGATCTGTCCAAACCTTGAACTTATGCCACACACTCTCCAGGAAGTGTTGCCACTCCTTGAAGGACTGGATAATGGCCAGCATCTCCTTGTCATGTATCTTGTAGTTGTGCTCTACTGCATTCAAGCTCTTGGAGTAGAAGGCCACTGGATGCCACTTCCCATCCTCCCAGGATTGTTGTGATAAAACAGCCCTGGTGGCAAAGTTGGAGCTGTCAGCTTCCACCTGGAAGGGAGAGTTGTCATCTGGGAAGAGGAGGATTGGCCCAGAGGTGATGGCACACTTGAGAGTGTCAAAGGCAGTCTGCTCTGGAGACCCCCAATTCCAGGCAGTGTCCTTTGTGGTGAGGTTAAATAGAAGGCAGGCATGATGGGAGAAATCCTGGATGAACCTCTAGTAGAAGTTAGTGAAACCTAGGAAGGCCTGCACTTCCTTCTTGTTCTTGGGCTCCAGCCACTCCACCACACTCACTACCTTCACCAAGTCCATCTCTGCAGGTCTGTGTAAGATGATTAGGTTGAGATTCTTGATCTGTGTCTGCTCAAACTCACACTTCTCCAGTTTGAGATGGAGCTGGTGATGGCAAAGGTGTTCCAGGACAATGCACATAATCCAGTGGTGCTCCTCCAGGTGTAGATAAGGATGTTGTCAAGGTATATGCACACTATGCCTTCAGCAATGAGGTCCCAGAAGATGTTTTTCATCATCATCTGGAAGGTGGCCAGGCTGTTGGTGAGTCCGAAGAACATTATGAGAGGTTTGAACAGTCCCCAGTTGGTCTGGAAGGCAGCCTTCCACTCATCTCCATCATGGATGCATACATTGTTGTAGCCCCAATCAATGTTTAATTTAGTGAAGTACCATGCACCCTAGAGGTTATTGATGAGCTTGGAAATGAGGGGAAGGGGATAGTGGTTCTTCACTGTCATGGTGTTATGAATTTGGTAGTCCTAGACTAGTTGGAGAGAGCCATCCTTCTTTTTGATGAAGAAGACCAGAGAAGCCATCAGAGACTTGGAGGGGTGGATGCAACCAGAGTTCAGGTTCTCTTGTAGGAAGGCATCCAGCTTGTTCTGCTCCTTGGGTACTAGTGGGTAGACTTTACAGCTGGCAGGCTTGGAGTCTGGCACTAATTCAATGGTGTGGTTCCCCTGCTTGTGCTTTGAGAGCAAGTCAAAGGAGGCCTTGGAGAACACATCCTCAAATGCAAAGATGGCATGCTTGGCATGGTCCTGGTAGTGGAGGATAAGATCCACCACAGAGCTGATGGCCCCTGCTTTGTTGGGTGTCCTGTCAATGTTGAACACCAGAATGGGCTTGGAGAGTGGCTGTGCAGTCAGGCCATGGTGCTTCACAAACTCCAAGTTCAGGAACAGTCCCATGGCTCCACTATCCAGGAGGGCAGTGACTCCACAGGTTTGCTGGGTGTCTGTGCTCTCAATTTCCATGTTGAGATGCAATGAGTTTGTGGAGGGGTTTGAGGCCACTACATACTGCTGGGGCAGTTGCATTCCCAGGCAGGGGGGCAACATGAGCAGAGCCTGACCAGCACCAGGGAGCCTGGCTTGGGGTCTGAAGTTGGGGTTTGTACATCTGAAGGGGGAATCTGAGGTTCTTCTGTCTTAGAATAATTGACATCAGGGAGTTCAATTGCATTTCTTAATGACAGACATGTGAACCTGTTAGTACAGAGGCATACATCTCATCTGTTGCTCAACTAAAAATCCTCCTCCAGGCCCAGGAGGGGGCACATGTGCCACTCTCCTCTGGGGTCAATTCTGGTGCCAGCTCATCTGGTGACAGAGCTCTGGCAGCATCCTTGGCAGCCAACAGTTGCAGGAGGAGCTCCTCTTGCTTGGTGGTCAAGAGGTAGCACACCTCAAGACCCAGAGGGCAGTGTCATGCAAAGTGCCCTGGCCTTTTGCATTTCTGGCATAGCAGCAGCATGGGGCAATGCTGTTGGGTGGTGTCTACATCCATGGGGATGCCCACTAGCAAGGGCTGTGGTGTGGGGATGGCTGGAGCAGGGCCAAGTGCTAGGAGCATGGGAGCAGGGGAGCAGGGTGAGGGCCAAGTGCTAGGAGCATGGGAGCAGGGTGAGGGCCAAGTGCTAGGAGCATGGGAGCAGGGTGCTGGAGACTAGCCACTAGAGCATGGTGGTGAGTCAGGTGCATGCAGCATAGCTCCTGTTGGATCTCCATGAGCTGCCACTGGTTCTGGGCCACCTTATACCAAGAGGCAATCCACTCATTGTCCAGGCAGCCCTTGGCCAGGTTGTTGATGTGCTCTATCAATGCAGGATTCAGGCCATCCCAGAATGTGAAGCACAGTTGAAGGCTGTCTGAGTAGGCTGCCTGCTTGACCAATGCCCAATGTACTTGTCCAACATCTGCCTTCCCTGCCCATACTGCTCCCTGTTGCACAGTGCTCAAGCAGTGGATTTGGCAGGATTGATCAGGAAGAACTCTGCTTGGAAGTTCTTTTCAAAGGTGGCCCAGTCTGTAAAGCTCCCTACACATCCAGGGCATTGAAACACCTGTAGTGCATAGGTGGAGGCCCATCTGGTCTTCATGTATGACAGTACCCAGGCTATCTTCAGTGCATCAGAATCAAAGGCATCTCTGCTGAGGTGAATGTAGGTGAAACAGGACTAGAGGAAGCACTCTCCACCAGAGTAGTCACCATTGTATGCATCTGGGAGTGCAGGACATGGAATCTGTGCCCAGAGATTTACTGGAGCTACTGGGGGGACTACCAGGGCTATTGGGGGTGGTGCAGTGATAGGGGGCAGGCACTCTAGCAGTGCCTGGAGGGATTGGAAAATGAGATCGGTGGTTTGGCAAAGGGTGGAGAGTTCATTTGTGTGGTGGGTGAGAGAAGATTGAGTCAGTTGCACCTGCTTCTCTAGGTGTAGCAGGTGCATCCAGGCCTTATCCTGAGGGGCCAAAGCCTTCAGGGAGCTGCCTGGATTGGTGAACTGAGACATAGAGTTCTGTGGGTGCTTAATCCTGGTGGAGAAGCAACAAATAGAGGCTCAGAGACTCCTTGCAGGCTATAAGGGGCTTCCAGACCAGAGTTAGAGACTTATTCTGCTGTAAGGGCAACCTCTGGGAGCTGTGGCTCAATCATGTGGCTAGCAGAAGGGAATCCAAAGTTATATTAGGAAAAGTAATCAACAATACAATGGTAACTAATTGCCTAGCAGAGGGGAATCCAAAGAGAACAAGTTTAAGGACCCTTGCTGCTCAGCATGGTGCATCAGTAGATGGCAGAGGCATGAGAACAACTGTACAGATGACTGGAGCTAACCCTAAACCTTGAGAAAGGCTTGAAGAGGAAATACAGAAAGTTCCAGAAGTTTCCCAAAAAGGAAAATGGCCTCCAGAGATCTCTGGGGATCTGGAGGGAGCCCTGGGAGTGTAGATTGAGCCTCAGCAAAGGAGATTGGGTTGATGAGAGTCATTATAGGTTGGATTAGGAAGTCTGGAAATGGGAGTCCCCTGACACTTGATTCTTATCCCTCCTTGCCAAGCAAATGCCCCCCTCCATGACACTTCCCACCTTCCCTTAGTCAACTCCTTCCTTATGCTATTATGCATGGATGTATTGCTTATACAAGTACTCTGATTGCCAATTTGTACTTAATGTAGCTTGAATCAATCAATTTGGTGTGAACATTGGCTTTGAAGGAGACCAATCTTGATCTCAATGCTGTACCAACCTGAGATCTGCCCTTGCAAAACCACCATTACTGGCACCCTTTCCACTGACATCACCTCCCAAGTAGTCACTGGGCAATTGCAACGGCCATTTTCTTTGCCACCCTTTGGCAATTTTCATTCATTGCCTATCAGGGTGGTAACCCACAAGTTCTCCATGAAGATATGCCACATCCACCATCTTTCCTAGCCTGAGGGTACTGCTGTCAATAATGGGATCCCCAATGTGGGGGCCACAATCAAATACAAGATGGTAATTTGTGCCATTGATGACTTGATAGCATTAGGGCCAGGCTCCTTGATGTTGAAACTCAATCTTAAGGCAGCTTTCTGCCACATTCCTGTCCATCCAGCCAACTGGTTGCTTCTGGGGTTCAAATAGATGGAGGACCTCTACTATAACATTGTGCTCACATTTGGTGCTCACTCTGCACCTCACCTATTCAATCTATTTGCTGAGGCCTTGCATTGAGTTTTGCAGCAGAACCTCCTAGCTTGCCTGCACCACTATCTTGATAATTTACTAGCAATTTTCTTGCAGTTGCAGGCTTCTGATTGGGGAATGACTTGGGCTCACCTTCTAGCCCTCAAAAGTAGTTGGGCCTGCCATGCAGATTGAGTTTCTGGGGCTGGAGCTTGATTCAGTAGCAATGGAAATATGGCTTCCCACAAATCAGCTCACTTACTTGAGGGTGCTCACCTCCTCATGGCTCAAACATTGCCACTGCACTTGCTGTGAGCTGGAAGAGCTCACAGGCTTCCTCCAGCTTTCCTTGCAGGTCATCTCTGTGGCCCACACATTTATTTGTATACTCTACAACTTTACCACATCTTTTCCTCCATCTCCCTTCACCAGATGCCACATCTCCAAGTCAGCTTGATAGGACATTGAATGGTGGAATACTATTGTGCCTGCTTGGAATGGCATTTAATTTCCTCCTCAGCATGGCAAAGTCTAGACAATTACACTGATGCTAGCAGTGCCAAGGGCCTGGGTGGCCATTTTAGATTTGACTGGTTTTCAGCTTGCTGCCCATGACATTTGCATCATGAGCACATTCAAGTTAAAGAAATGTTTGCAGTGGTCTATGCAATATTATGCTGAGACAACTCTTTTAATGGCTGTTACCATTATCTTTCATATTGATAATGAGGCAATCTTTAACATGACTTAGAATAACTTGATTAGGTCTGTGGCCACCATGGAATTTGTCTGCCATTTGATTGCACTAGCCTGCCATCTGGATTTCTGTTTATCCTCTGCATGGCTCTCTTCCTCCAAGAATTCTATTGCTGATGCTCCATCCCATTTTTCCTTCTTCTGCATGTTCTCTATTGCCCCTTGGCTTGACCAGAATCCAAGCTCAAAGTGCCTCCAGCTTGGTGGTACCATCAAAACTGACATCACCCCAAGACTGTTACATTTTACCTTTGGCACAGTCTTGCTGCCAGCACCTGCCACATCTACTCTAGTGACCAATGCCAGCTCCTTCTGCATGTCCAACTCAACAATATATACAACAGCAATGGTTCAATTGTTCCAGCTTCAGAACCAGGAGTCCTCTCATGGGTTGTGAGCCTTCACAGCCAAATTCAGCCTAAGACTATCAAGCCATACCTGTCTGCAATATGCTCCCACCACATTGGTGCCAACCTCTCATTTTCTGCCATTGAATTACCTCTCATACAGTGCCTCATCTGAGGCATTAAGCACTATCATGGTAAGCATGACCATCACCCCATCCAGCTTGTTACCCTCCCCACCCTCTCCAGCCTTCTTGCACAACTCAAGCCTGACATCACCCTGAGCCACACCACCATATATGCAGCATGATGCCTTGCATACTCCAGCCTTTGAACCAGCAAATTCACACTGGGTAAGAGAGAAAAGTACAATACAAGTCTCAATCTCTAGGGGCACCTATGGCTGGGCCTCATCCTCCAGGTGGTCTGCCTCCCAGAAGTCCCCCTCTGGGGGATAGGCCTCCTCTTCCTGGTCCAATTAAAGGTCCTCCTGGCATTCATCCCAGGGGTCTCCCAGGGGGCCAAAAGGTCTTCCAGGCAGCCCAAAGGGTCCTCCTAGAAAGCCTAGAGCCAGGGGAGGGCCTCCTGGGGTGGCAGCTAGTGCCAGTGCTGGCAGTTGAGCTAGAGGCTGTTTCACAGAGTATATCTGCAGGGGGAGTGCTAGCAAGGGGCAGGGGGTTGTTCATAGGAATTGAAGTGTGGGGGGTGGTCCTGGAGTTTGGTGTGAAGGGGTGGCAGGATGCAGGATTCTTTGTCAATTGAAACTGAGGATATGTTCAGACTCTTATATTTTTCTGAACTGGTTGGGAGCTGGACTATCATGCATCAGTGGGTTTTTGGGTGGCCTGGTTCCATGTGCAGAACACTTTAAGGTTTGGGGCCAAGTTGGCATGGGGTTGGGCTAACAATCCCATGTTCCTGGTGGCTGGCTTGTCAAATAGTCCCCCAGAGGAGTTGAGACTCTAGAGAAGCATCAAAGCTGCTTTGAGATTGCCTCAGTGTTGGACTTTGGTGTCTCGGGCTGTTGTGGTTCTGCAGGATATAATTTCCCCTTGTTTCTGCTGCAGGTGGAAGGAATATGTGGGGTTGGAGGAGTCATCAAACCTTTCCAGCAAGGGAAAGACATGCACCTTCCTGGCTAAGTCATGCAACTTGTTCTACAGAGTGGCACTATGCTGGAGAAGGTTGAGGGTTTATGCAGGCAGATTTCCTTGCTTGTAGAGTTTGGAGAACATCACCAGGTAGTCTGTCCAGATTTTGGCAGTGGCCTCCAGTGTGGGTTGCCCTAGTTTCACAAGGAGATCCTGAGTTCTTCAGGAGAACTCCCCTCTCAAGAGTTGAAGTTCCCATAGAATTGTGTTATGCTGCTAAGAGTAGTTTACCATTTGCTCCTCTTGCCAGATCAGGGGGTCTCCTTCTGTTTAAGGCACATTTCTGAGTTCTGTGGGTGTAGGGAGGATGTGGGCAGTGAAGGTTGCCATGGGCTCCTTTAGGGTGGAACAGAGCACACTGTGAGGACTGGAAGCAGATGAACCTCAGTTCCTATTGCATACTCCATTCCAGTGGTAAATGGACCAGTGCTGCTGATATGGTGTATACCTGTTTACACATTGACTTTGCAAATAATACCATATTATTGAACTCATTACCAACTGTTAAAACAGAAATAAAGTATAATGGTAGTCATAACTCTGTGACTATAGTGGTTCTGATCACAGTGACCCCCAGGCATGCATGTCAGGGATGTTGGTGGTATTCAAATATCTCCTTATTGAATGAAGCTATGTATCACCAGCTGTATGGAAGTTATGGGCTATACTACTGAAGACTACTGGAGTAGCATTGAAGAGCATATGCCAGCAGGATGAAGCAGAAACAGAGGACAACTTCAGGAGGCCTTGTATCTACTGGATCAGAGAACTTTGATGATGTGCACCATTCACAATGGAGCAAATGTGGTATTGGGGAGTCAGAGACAGATTGCCTGCCATCAGAACTTTGTAGTATTTCAGACTAGATGGTTGAAGCTTAGGCCAAAGCTGTCAGATCACAGAAATTGAGCATTCCATGTAAGCAGCAGAACTGAGGGGGACTGTCCAGCCGGTTGTGGCACAACAATTTGACTACTGGGTAACCCAGACACAAGTGCTGGTGCATCAGAAAGTAACCTAGAACATAAGAGACACCAATATGAATGGCTTAGGCTCAGGATAAAAAACCCTTAGCCCAGAGACAGATTAAATTGATAAACAACTATATGGACAGGGCTTAATACCCTTTGCCCAGCAGTCTAAACACTCTATACCCTATACCCTATGATGCCCAGATTGCTGAGCATGTGTCATGTTTGTAGACATACTTGTACTACAACTCATATATAGTCTGTATATTTGTAGTTTAACAAAACAAGTTTCAATTGCCCTATATTTCTCCTCTTCCACATGTAATTGAAGACAAGTGAGTTATGTGTTATGTGTTCAGGTAGCTTTTCTGTGCAATTCACAACTTTTATGTGGTGCTATGCCTTTGTACTTGTACTAAGGTTTCTGCTGGGAGTCCTTGTTTTGCCTGTGTGGCTTTTCTGACACTGCATCCCAGACCCCTTTCACCATAGACAAATATATTCTATTCACTTGGCATTTGCTTGACATCCTTTCCTCAAACTCAAAATCAGCAGTTGCCTTGTGCCAGCCCAGGTGATACAGAAGGAGCCTGTCCCACTTAGATTTGTATTAGCATTGTACTGACTCTAGTATATATTGTCTAGTACTCTTTAGTGTTTGCATATGGAAAACTAGCAGGTTCATCACTGACAGGCACCAGAACATTCCATCCCATGCTCAGAGCTCTAGGTGTGGGACCTGTGCTGGAGGGGGTGCCAGGCAGCACTAGTTAGGAGCCAGACCCTGGCTTACTGGGGGTTCAAGGTCATATCCAGGTGGTGTGGTTGGGGGCTGAACATAGCAAGCCAGTGCAATTGGATGACATTGTTGGTCTGGTAGCACAAGCCATAGTAGGCCAGTATTGAGGTGCAGTGTAGTACACCATTCATATCTGTAAGGGTGACCTCCAGGAGCAGCAGCTAAGTCATGCAGCTAGCAGAGGAGAATCTGAAGTATATTAGAAAGGTAACCAACAATACAAATAGTAACTAATCACCTAGCAGAGGGAAATCCAAAGAGAACAAGTCTAAGGATCCCCACTGCTCAGTGCAGCACATCAGCAGGTGGTGGAGGCATGGAAACAACTGTATAGATGACTGGAGCTAACCCTAACCTCAGAAAAGTGCTCAACAAGGAAGTACAGCAAGGTCCAGGGGTGTATCAAAAGGGATAATGACCCCCAGAGATCTTTGGGGATCTGGAGAGTGCTCTGGAGGTGTCAAACAAGCCTTAGGAAGGGGGAGTGGGTTGAGGAGAGTTGGTGTAGGTCAGGCATGGAGGTTGGAAATGGAAGTCCCCTGACATCACCCCCCCTCTAGCATGTGACATCTCAAAGTGCAGGGTAGAAGAAGTTCTAGATCACCTGGTCCACTGGTGAGAGGAAATAGATTTCCTGGATGGCTTGGGGTGCATCTGAGTGCCTCTGGTGGAACTCCCTAATAAGTCTTGGCATATGCATGTTCTCCCAGGGTTCCCAGAAGATGTCCTCAATTCTGTAGCCTTTCCACTTCATCTTGTATTGTAGCTGCTGCCAGAATAGACAATTATCCAGGATCTCCTCTACCTTGTACTTCTTGTTGTTGTTGACCACCACTAGAAGTGGTGGGGGTTCCAGGTGTCACCCTGGAATAGGGTCTGCTGGGGCCACTGTTAGCTTGACCATGTTGAATACCAGATGAAGCTGGCACATTGCCATGAGGAGCCAGAGTCAGTAAGCTAGGGGGCCTACCTGCCACTCTACTGTGAAGGGTCCTAATAGACAGTGTGAGAGCTTTTTTGATGGTCAGGTGGTTGTAATATCAGATGTGTCCAGGTAAACTCAATCTCCAGGCTGGTACTTGGGTGCCAGGGTTCTTCTGCAGTTGTAATATCATGCCATGTCATCCTTTGCCTTTGCCAGGGTTGCCTAGGCTTCCTCCTTTGCAATCTTAATCCAGTCCACAAACTTGTTCACAGCTTCATTCTCTGAAGGTCAGGCCTGGGGTTTGGAGCCCATGCAGGGGTGATGTCTGGTGTCCAGGAAGAAGGGTGAAACTTGAGTGGCTGCATGAATGTGGTTGTTGTATTAGAACTTGGTGTCAGGGAGGAGTTTATCCCAGTTAGTCCTGACACTTGTTGCAGACAAGACAGAGGTACTGCTTGAGCTCCTATTTCATGCATTTGGTCTGGCTGTCAGACTGCAGGTGATAAGCAGTGGAGGTACAAAGCTTCATGTTAAGGAGTCAGTAGAGCTCTTTGGTAAAGTCCACTATGAACTGTGGACCCCAGTCAGATGCATAGGCATTGAAGAGGCCATGGAGCTTCCAGATGTTTTTCTAGTACAGGTTAGTGGCACCCATGGTGGAGCAAGTTGTGTGAGTGAGGATGAAGTGAGCTTGCTTGCCACATAGGTCCACCACTACCATGATGGTGTCATAACCATGGGTGTTGGGGAGCTCTACAATAAATTCCACTGAGGCAATGCTCCATTATTCTGTGGGGACAGGTAGGGGATGGAGCTGTTGAGCAGGGAGACAATGTTGGGGCTTGGTCTAGAGGCAGAGATCACATGTACTAGTGTAGAACCCAATATACCAGGACATCTGGGGCCACCAGTAATTCCAGGACACTAGCTCCAACATCTTCCATCAGCCAGGATGTCCTGCAATCTGGGAATCATGGTACTGCTCTACAATCCTCTGGCAGAGCTCCAGGTTGTTGGGCATGTAGATGCAGTCCTAGAAGGTTAGGAGCCCCTAATGGAGGGCCCATTCATCTGGATGGATGGATTTGGTGCCAGTGGTGCATCCCAATTTCAGCACCCAGGCTGCCTGAGTGACAAGTTCCCTCTGCTGACCATCCTGGTTTCCATGCCAGATGTCCCAGAGGATGTCTACCTCTGCTCCTTTGACAACCAGACCTTCCATGGCTTGGATTGCAAACAGTTTGAGCCAAAGGAGCATGATGTTACTGTTGTTGTCCCCTCCAGTGCTGTGGTCACCTCTCCAGGACAGGGCATCCAGCTTCCCCATACTCTAGCCTGGCTTGTGGTGTAGCAAGAAGTCAAAGTTGGCTAGGTAGAGGGACCACTGTCAGGGGACTGCTCATACTGGACCCCCTAGTTTGTTTCCTTTGTTCCAAGCCCATCTTTCATTGCCATCCTCCCATTTTCTGGTGACAAATACTTTCAACCCATGGCTACCTTTTGATTATATTTTTATGTGGTCACATGCCATGAGTCCAGAGATTGAGGCCATTTATGATGGATTTCCATTTTCAGTACAATCTCCGGAGTTATGGCAATTTCCAGAGTTTGCACCTTGGGATTAGGGTTAGAAGTTTTCCTGAAGCATCACACCTGGCCAGGGAGCTCCTTAGGCTTGTTCTCTTTGGATCTCCCTCTGCCAGGTCAGTAGTTATGTCCATAGACTCTTGTACAGTACTGAATAGACTTTGGATCTCTCCCTTTGCCAGTTGTGTGACTTAGCCACAGCCTCCAGAGGTCACCCTTACACCCATTAATGTTGAACACTGGAAAGGGCTTGGAAAGTGGCTGTGTGGTCAGGCTGTGGCACTTTACAAACTCTGAGTCCAGGAACAGCCCCATTGCTCCACTATCCAGGAGGGCAGTGACTCTGTGGGTTTGCTGGGTGTCCATGGTCTTGATTTCCACATCAAGGCACAAGGAGTTTGCAGAAGGGTTTGTGGCCACCATGTACCACCAGGGTAGTCAGCATTCTCCAGTGGGGTGGCATGGACAGAGCCTAACTGGTGTCAGGGAGCTTGGCTTGGGGTCTGGAGTTGGTGTTTGTACATCTGGAGGGGAAGACTGAGGTTCTTCTGTCTTAGGGTCATTGATATTGGGAAGGGCAATTTCATTTTCTACCAACAGACATGCAAACCTGTTAGTACCTGGTGATGGAGGCATACATCTCATTCATTGCTTGACTAAAAATCCTCCTCCAGGCCTAGAAGGGAGGCACAAGTGCCACTTTCCTCTGGGGTCAACTCCAATGCTGGCTTGTCTGGTGATGGAGCTCTGGCAGCATCCTTTGTGGCCAACACTTGCAGGAGGAGCTCCTCTTGCTCAGCTATGGAGAGGTAATATACCTCAAGACCCAATGGGCAGTGTTGTGTGAAGTGCCCTGCTTTTTGGCATCTCTGGCATAGTAGTGGCATGGGCCAATGCTGTTGGGTGGTGTCCACATCCATGGGAATGCCTGGCAGCAAGGGGTGCAGTGTGAGCTCCTCCTGCTTGACTGTGGAGAGGTAACATATCTCAAGACCCAACAGGCAGTGTCATGCAAAGTGCCCCAGTTTTTTGCATCTCCAGCATAGTAGTGGTACTGGGCAGTGCTGTTGGGCAGCATCAATGTCCATGGAAATGTGTGGTGGTAAGGGTCATGGTGCAGGTAAGCCTGATGACAAGGGTCACAATGCAGAGATGGCTGGAGCAGGGGCAGGTGCTGGGATTACAGAAGCAGGGTACTAGAGACTGAAAACCAGAGCTGGGCAATGAGTTGGGTGCATGC
The DNA here is from genome assembly GCA_017657295.1 of Termitomyces sp. DKA64. Lineage (NCBI taxonomy): Eukaryota > Fungi > Basidiomycota > Agaricomycetes > Agaricales > Lyophyllaceae > Termitomyces > Termitomyces sp. DKA64. The sequence goes on along the minus strand of JAGGAV010015606.1, from coordinate 16,781 downwards.
AGCATAGCTCCTGTCAAATCTCCATGAGCTGCCACTGATCCCAGGCCACCTTATACCAGGAGGCAATCCACTCATTATTCAGATGGCCCTTGGTGAGGTTGTCAATGTGCTCTAGCAGTGTGAGGTGCAGGCTGTCCTGGAAGGTGAGGCACAGGTGAAGACCATTGGGGTAGGCTGCTTGCTCAGCTAACACCTGGAAGGAGTCAATATACTCATCCAGCATCCATTTTCCTTGCCCATACTGCTCCCAGTTGCATAGCACTAAGGCAGCAGTTTTGGTGGGGTCAATTGGGAAGAACTTTACCTAGAAGTCCTTTTCAAAGGCAGCCCAATCTGCAAAGCTTCTGACACCTCTGGGGCACTGAAACACCCATAGCATGTAGGTGGAGGCATGCCTGGTCTTCATGTATGACAGTACCCAAGCTATCTTTAGCACATCAGAGTCAAAGGCATCTCTGCTAAAGTAAATATAGGTGATACAGGACTGGAGGAAATGCTCTACACTGCAGTGGTCACCATTATATGCATCTGGGAGTGCAGGATGGGGGATCCACACTTGGGGGTTTACTGGAGCTACAGGATGGACTACTGGAGCAGCTGGAGGTGGTTCTGCCACCAGGAGTGGTGCAGAAGTGGGGGGCAGGCACTCTAGTAGTGCCTGAAGGGATTGGGAAATGAGATTGGTGGTTTGGTGGAGGGTAGAGAGTTCAGTCATGTGATGGGTGGGAGAAGATTGGGTCAGTTGCACCTGGTTCTCTAGGTGTAGCAAGTGAGGAGTCCAGGCCTCATCCTGAGGGGCCAGGGCCTCTAGGGGAGTGTCTGTATTGGCGAGCTGAGACATAGAATTCCATGAGTGCTTAAACCTGGTGGGGAGGCAACAGATAAGGGGCTCAGAGGTTCCTTGCAGGGTATGAGGAGCTTCCAGACCAGGGTTAGGAAACTTGTTCTGCTGTAAGGGCAACCTCCAGGAGTAGCAGCTAAGTCATGCAGCTAGCAGAAGGGAATCTGAAGTATATTAGAAAGATAACCAATGATACAAATAGTAAGTAACAATACAAATAGTAACTAATCACCTAGCAGAGGGGAATCCAAAGAGAACAAGTCTAAGGATCCCCACTGCTTGGTGTGGCACATCAGTTGGTGGTGGAGGCATGGGAATGACTGTACAGATGACTGGAGCTAACCCTAACTTTAGAAAAGTGCTTGACAAGGAAGTACAGCAAGTTATAGGGATTTTCCAAAAAGGAGAATGACTCCCAAAGATCTCTGGGGATCTGGAGAGCACCCCAGAGGTGTTGAACAAGCCTTGGGGAAGGGGAGTGGGTCAAGGAGAGTTGGCAGAGGTTGGGTGTGGAGGTCAGAAATGGAAGTCCCCTAACAGTATCTGATGAGCAGGGGGGGTCTTGATATTATGTCAGGGTCTGAGAAGCTGGGGGCCCACCTCTGAGAGTGGAAACCCATGAGTTGGTTAGTTCAATGACAGAAACAGAATGTACAGTTGCTCTGAGACACATCTGGAGGCTATACAAGGTCCTGGAGTTATTATGTCATAGGCAGAGGTTGATGAAGTTCATGACAATGTTTCATAGACTGAGTGAACTATGCTGGAGAAGAGAAAAACAAAGATAAAATTGAGAAAGAGAAAGAAGACATAATAAGTAGAAAGAAATAGAGAAATGTTGGCAATATCAAGATGAGCTACTGACTATGGTGGGGCCATGACTATACATTTGGGGTTCTTGGGGAAGGCAGCAGGGTGGGGCTTTACAAGCAGGTGATATTGCCCAGAATCCTGCCTGTCTATGCTGCAATAACTGGGAGCAATCCCAGAGTGGGCTCTAGGAGTGTCTGTGGTGGGGTGCCAGATCCAAGGGTGGGCACCAGATCTGGGAAACTCTGGAGCTAGCAATCTGGTGATGTGTAGGTGCAGGCAGAGCATGGGGTTGGGTAGAGGTGGTTCTAGGGTGGCAGGTGATGCTTGCAGAGCATCAAAGCAAAATTGGTGGGGTCTACACATATGATCCTATGCTCTGGTGAGCTCTGGACAAGTGAAACTGAGAGTACAGGGCATGGGAAGGTGGTCTGAGCAGGTCCAGAGTACTCTGGTAGACTATACAAAGGTATGCAAGTAGCAGATGAGTGTAAGCAAGTATGGTACAGAGCTCCAGAGATGACTTGTCAAGAGCTGGGGATGACTTGGGGCTAGATCTAAGTTAAGGGTATGGGGATGGTTTGGAAACACAGAGTCAAATATAGAAGTCAGAAGTAATAGAAACAGAGTTAAATGTAACTAGGAGAGTTGAGACAAGACAAGAGACTTTCAGGGGGACAAGACAAGGCAAGACTTAGAGAAGCAAGTCAAGAGACAGAGACAAGACAAGAAAGGAAATTGATAAGATTGAGACTGATAAGATGAAAACAAACAGATTGGAAACAGATGAGACAGAACAATGAGACAAAGAGACACAAAACATATGCAATATCCAGACTACCCATAACTAATGCTACTCTAGGGCTTAAGTACTGGTGAGAGGGCATCTCCTGGACTGCAGGTCTAAGGCTGGGCCATGCAGGTCTTGGTATGGTTGTTCAGGGCATCCCAAGACTAGTTGGTTAAGTGTCAGTAGTGTCTGATGTGTATCTGTAATGCATCCTGGGAAGGGCAGGGAAAGTGTTGGAGTTATCCAAATACTTGGGGGAGGTCAGGGAGGTTGCAGGTCCTTCTGGAAGAAGCTTGGAGGTCCCCAAAGAAGTGTCAGGGTTCACCAGAGCAGGCACCAAGGGTGCTGGAGGGTCATAGGGGTTTCTAGGGGGTGGGAGTGTGTTCTGGGGCTTGCTGGGCTTGGAGGTGAGGTCCAGAGGTGAGGTGAGGGTCCAGGGGCAGGTCATGACAGTGGCCTGAAATATCAAGACTATGTGCTGCACAGTTACTTTGACTCAGACTTTACCACAGACATAGACACTAGGAGGTCAATCTCCAGGGGAGTTTACCTCCAGGCTGGAGGTCTGACCAGCTGGAGCTCCAAGTTTCAAGATATGGTGTCCATATCAACTATGGAGGCAGAGTATATTGCACTGGCAAAGGTGGGAGAGCAGATACAGTGGATGCACACATTGCTTGCAGAGATTGGGATGGTGGCTCTATAGCCAGCAGATTTGAAAGTCAATTATACCAGAAACCACAACTGAAGCAAACATATTGACATTAAGCACCATTACATCTGACAGGCAGTGGAAGATGAAAAGATCATGATCACTTAACTATCCAGCACCAAAAACCTAGCAGACCTCTTCACAGAAGCATTAGCAAGACTCCAACATTACAAGTTCTGTGTGGCATTGCAACTCTTCAAGGATTGGTGCATTACATAAGTCCAGAGGAGTATTGGCAAGTGGATTGTAGGGCACATCACCCCATGTGACATGATGCCACTACTGCTGCAGAGGAAAGATGAATTAGGAAGGTGGTACTATACAGATGGAGGGTAAGGATTGGAATGGAACACAGGAAACCCTCAGTCACTTATACACCAATTGAGGTGAATCCCAATTACTTACATACCACATATTTACTCATGATATTATAGTATATTAGCCAACAGGTACTTAGACACTTCAAAAGTTTGGATGTTCACTGCATTCATTTTTGGTCCATGCCCATTTCTCTGGGAAATCCAATTCTGGGGCCCAGTCAATCATGCCCTTTTGGATATTTGTTTCCTTGCTTCTACATTCTTGCACTCTTTTGTGTCATCTGCAGTCACTGTCTATGATAGTAGCATTGGGGAATCAGCACAATTTTTTTTTTGGTGTGGCTTTATTTTTTATGTGGGGGCATGATACTTTTATAAAGAATGTCTGTACATATAACCAATCATTGCACCTGAATAACAAAAATTAATGAGGAAGAGTTGGGCTGTATGATCAGAGTATGTACCTATCAAGGCTGACCCTTCAATGGACCCTACGTGATGTGTAAGTCTTTGAGGCAGATAAAATCAGCTAGACAGCACATACCTACATTGAGCATTCCATTGCTTGCTGTTATGTTTGACATCAGAGTTTCAGATAGGTAGATGAGTTAACGGCTGGCATACCGGGCTCAGTGCTTTTAACCACCCCTGAGACATTCCACTATTATGATGTGATATGGATCATCTCTTGAAATGCACCCTGGCATGTGGCTTTTTTCTAAACTAAACTATGCCATGTGAGTCTCAAATCCATTCATTGAAATTTGAGACAATGTTCCATCAGAATCAGTGACAGTCATGTCAAACTATAAAACACTCTATTGTTAGTGGCGAGTGTACAAGGAGGGCAAGAATAATCCATTATACAAGTCAATAAGATTTGAAGACTTGCATGATTACGGAAATTAACCATCAGCTATAGGTCGATCTCTAATGATTTTACGGTCATCAAGCCAACACATGTTCAACCCTTTCTTACGGCCAACGACTTGTCAATCAAAGTTGTTGGGAATTTCTAGTACTAGCAGTATCAGTCAATATAGCACCCGAGGTGATTTGAGCTTATTGTGAGTCAAGATCTGGTCTCGTTATCGAGTTCCCTGTTCAAGGCATTGTCACGGCTTGCCGATTCCACAGCGAAGCGGGGTTTGAATTTCCGTTGAAAGGGTCAGTGTCAGACGCAAAAAACTGTCGGAGAGGAGCTTGATATGACTGAATGGTAGTCCGCATACCATTAAGTACCACAACAGCCACCTGACGTTACTCCTTTAAACATTGACACCACCTTGTGCACAGATGGTATATAAAAGCCAGAATATATATTATTGCATCCATCCAATAACAAGTATTCTGTGAATACAAAATGGCCTAAAGATTCAATAAGAACAACTCAGTGTGGACAGATGAAATCCACTCCGGATAGATTATGAGCTGCAGGCAGTTACTGTAGAAGGGGAAACAATGGCTGGGTATTCTGTCTGTATGCAAGCTTTTTTTTGGACATGTAGAAACAGGCATGTCATGAGTCTTGCTCCCTGTTGCAATCAGGTTGTTCTGCCCTCATATATTTCAGTTACAAAGCTACCACAGGAAATTAGGATTATTCTTGGTTTCAGTATTCATTTGTTGTACCTGGAAAAGATGGTGCTGAGCAAGTATGCAAGATTGCATGCAGGCTTGTGGATCTCGGTTGACCCTCCAAAATTATAGGGAAGTTTGATAATCAGACCTTGGGTGTTGGAAGGTGGGTTTCATGAGCTTGGACAACTTATCAATGCTCTAGGAGCTTCAGGAAAGAATTTTCATTTTTGGTCTGATGTTACTCTAGAGCCAAATGTGGAACTGTGTTTGAATGCTCAAAATTCTCCAGCGATACCCCTTGATGCTTTGACCAACTTGGCATCACCTCACATGGGCTGGCCATACAAGACAACTGGTTTTGTCATGGCTTTTCCTTGTACCATTGCTACTGCAGAACCTCAAGATGCTCAATATCACTTGCAACATCACATGTGATGATTGTGCATATCTCTTATCTGAACTTCATCAGTTGAAGACCCTTCCTCACACCATTGTGTGGAAGCGACACCCAGGACTGTGGCTTTTGAAGTTTTGCAATCACGGCAGAACAGTCAAAGCATGATGAGTATATGCTTTTTAGAGTCTTGTGTTGTCCCGTGGCTTAGTTGGTTACGGCGTCCGACTGTTATTACTCTCAATCGGAAGATCGAGAGTTCAAGTCTCTCCGGGACAGTGTTATTTTATTTCCTCTTTGAGCTCTCCCATCAACAAACCACAACAACGCCAAAAAAGTTTGCAAATGCGGCTCCACGATTCTGCTTCACAAAAAAATGGCCACTGTCCTCACTTTGCCTATTACTGCTCCCGTTCTGCCTAAGGCCTATGCACCACCCGTACCTTCGTCGAGCTCACGTCTCTCTGTACCCCATCCCACAGGACATCGTGTTCTTCTCCCCGTCGGCCACGCTCACCTCGATCACCTTCGTCTTTCTCTTCTTCACGCACACGACTTTGACTCTTTCGATGCTCAGACTGCTACAGAGCGCGAGGCGAAAGCTCAGCTTCTTGCTGCTGAAGGAGCTTCAGAAGATGATCTTGGAGTCGGCGATGAGGAAGAAACATCTGAGCTTCTGGCTCTCGATCCCAAGGAGTGGAAGGTACATCTCTGTCTTTTTTTATATCTTGAAACTAATATTGACGCCGGAGCAGAAACAAGACCACTACGCGGTTCTTGGTCTCTCCAAGTTCCGCTATCTCGCAACGGCTGAACAAATCAAAATTGCCCGTACGTCGTCCCATACAGTAACGTTGAAACCATTTCTTGACTAAAAACACATCGTCGTCACAGACCGCAAAAAAGTCCTCAAACACCACCCTGATAAAAAAGCTTCTAACGTTCCGTCCGAAACCATTCTCGGCATCAACACCTCCCGCAATACAAATGACGATGCTTTCTTCAAATGCATCCAAAAGGCTCACGAGGTACTCACCAACGCCGAAAAGCGCCGCCAATTTGATAGTGTCGATCCTGAATTCCTCGAGATCGAAGAACAACTTACCGGCATAACAGAAAAGGAATTCAAGGCCGGAAAACTCGATTTCTTCAAAACTTTCGGTCCGATATTCGACTTGTATACGCGTTTTTCACGCGTGCAGCCTGTTCCGGCGCTCGGAGCAATAGATGCGACCAAGGGTGAGGTGGAGGGCTTCTATGATTTCTGGTATAACTTTGATAGCTGGAGGAGCTTCGAGTGGTATGATAAGGAGGTCAATGAAGGCAGCGATAGGTATGTTCTCTCCACCTCGTCTCATATCGCCTTTGTCTCATCGTCCCACCCTAGCCGCGATGACAAGCGCTATACCGAAAAGAAAAATAAGTCCGAGCGTGCACGCCGAAAGAAAGAAGACACTGCCAAGCTTCGTATACTCGTCGATCTCACACTCAGGTACCCTCTTTCCCATATACATATTCAAATTCAAGCTCTGATCACACTAACACAGCCTTGACCCCCGCATCAAATTGATCAAACAACAAGAAAAAGAAGCTCGCGAAGCCAAAAAAGCTGCTGCTACTGGTAAACCATTGAAGAAGACCAAAGCTCAGGAAGAGGAGGAGAAGAAGAAGGCCGAGGAGGAGAAGAAGGCCAAGGAGGAGTCTGAGAAGGTTCGTTCTTTTCTGTCCCTCTCCGTCCATTTTACTTGTCTTTCCTTTCTTTGTTGGAACACTCCCAGCTGACGAACCATTGAGTATAGGCCGAGCGCGAAGCAGCGAAGAAAGCGAAGGCTGCCGCTGCGAACGCTGCCAAGAAAGCGAGAAGGGCGGCTCGTGCTGCCGAAGAAGCTGCCGTTGCTGCAGGGGCGCCTTGAAGTTTTCATTATACGATATTCTTTAAGGACTTTTATACCTTCTTGGATGCATATGGCCATGATTAGAATGGCACAATTTAGATGTTTTTTCGGGCATCCGTCTTTACCATAATGCTACATGATGTAACCTACAGCGCCTATTTTGACGCGCCTAACGATGACATTAACAGCTGTGAGCATCCTCCAAATTCCACCCTCAGCTGACCAACCCACCGTGACGAGCAACCGCTAGCCCCTTGCAGATGACTGACCACCGCTACTGGCTCTTCACAAACAACACCGCCGTCTTCGTCTTCACGCCGTGGGAAGAGCTTCCCTTCCACTCAATCAAGATCATCTAGATACAGAACAAGGGATTTAAATCGCTTGAAGGGCTTGTGATTAACACGAAGACTGCATGGACTAAAATACAATCCGGGGACTCATATGCGACTGTGTCCTCGGCGTACTGTCCGGGTGCGACCTTTAAATATGCTTTCTTTCCCGGCATTCACGTGCATATTACAGGCAGGGTAGAGGAGTTCAAACCCCCGAGTACCCAGCCCATCGCCTACCCGACCACGTCACCCGGAGCTCCAGCATCACCGACAGTCAACAACAATCGCCATCCTGTCGCTAGGCTTGCTCCTACTTTGTAAGTTCCACCATCTGCCTATCGTCACATTGATGAACAAGGCGCCCTGTCAGACCCCCACCTCTCCCGTGAACTACTACCCTTCAATTAGACCCTTACGCAGCCCTCCTCATGCCTCTTGTCTCTCGCCTGTGGTTTTGTACTTCATAGTGCGTCGCTCATGAAGCCATTCGTAGTAAACCAGAGAATTTCGGAATTAGAAAGCCATGGAAGGCAAACAGTGGATGTAAAGACTTTAGCTCGTCATCAATTTTTTTGCTTCTAGATCTAATCACTTATGTCGATTCAAGAAAACGGACAGAGCTGAAGGAGACGTGGAGCTGGGGGAGACGCGTTCTCATTTATTCTTTATATTGAGGTCGGGAGGTGTGACCACCCACAAAGTACAATGATAAAAAAAATGTAGGTCCTCGATAATTGTCATATGATAAGCATTATCATGGTCTGTCTGGTTCACAATGCGGCCAACGGTACGAATACGTATGCGGGCTCGAAGAAGTCTCCTGAGTGTTTGTGGGTCTCATTGCCTTCCAGCAGCTTCAAGGTTTCAAGGACAGACATAAACAGATTCCCACTAGAAGGTGGGCCTGATGGGAGTAGCTGCTGGCAGCCCTCCCAGCATCACAGCACTCTCTCTCCCCATGCCATGGGCTGACATGGCAAGATCTGATACACAATGTGGAGCACTGCCTAGTGCTCCATTGAATACCGGTTTGGATTCAGGCCTGATGGCCTGATCTCCCATGGTCATGATAGTGCCCATTGAGGAAGGTGAAGGTTAAAATTTCAACATTCTGATGGTAACTTGTGGCAGTAAACTTCTTTTAGAAGTTAAGCTTTGTTGCAAACAAGTCAATGCTTGTTTGACTTAAAAATAGTAATGTCTCCATTACTGTAGTGCAGCTCATGGTTCACAGTCCATAAGTAAAAACCAGTTGTGATTCTGTCTACAGATGTGAAATAAAGCACTGCCTTATGTAATAATAGTAAGTACTGTATATGGGCAGTATCATGTGATGCTGCCAAGTAATTAAGTAGGGTAACATAATTAATTAAATAATACAAATTGTTTCCATGTAATGGCATTACACATCAAGCTCATGCTCCCCACTTCTGAAACAGACCCCTTCCAGAAAGGTGTCACAATCACAGCTGCTGCAGCACTAGGCTGCATCTCCTGCCCAGTCACAGCCCTCAGAAGGCTATGCACCAAACTGCCATGCAATAGTAGCAACCCCCTCTTCAAACAGCCCAACAGTGGAGTGCTTTTCTACACTTATTTTGTCAAAACAGCATCTGATGCCCTGGCAATGGCAGGCATTGACCCAGGAACTTATGCAGGCCACAGCTTCCAGCATGGTGTGGCCTCAGCAGCAGCTGGGTACTTGGACTACAAGATCCAGCTCCTAGGCTACCAGAGTAGTGACTTGTATAAGCTTTACAATGAAAATGATCCTGCCCAGATTCTTGATCTGTCCTCCCTCTTTTACTTGGCCTACCCTCACCTAGCTGCTTTTGAGCCTCCAGCACTATGGGACTATACTACCTTGGCTTGATCTTCAGCCCCTTTCCTCTCTTAGGGGGGGGATCAAGAACTGTTCTAGACTCAAAAACTCAATTCAATTCTTTCCCCCAAAAACCTGTGCTTAAGTTTCATTACATTTCTGTTGGTTCACTCATTCACTCATTCATTCTTTCACTCTTTCTTCTTTCTCTGTTCTGCTGGCAGCCTTAAATTAAAGGCAGTGGCTGGGGATTGATAGTCATGATTTGATCTTGCCCTTGACACAGTCTGTAACTGTATTGGGATTGGAATTGAAGAGGTTTAGAAGAATCTTCTGACCAATTGTCAGGGGACTTCCATTTCTGACCTCTGCACCTGACCTATGCCAACTCTCCTTGACCCACTCCCCTTCTCTGAGGCTTATTCAACACCTCCAGGGTGCCCTCTAGATCCCCAGAGATCTCTGGGGGTCATTCTCCTTTTCTGGAAATCCCTGGAACTTGCCATAATCCCTCATCAATGTCAGGGGACTGTTTATACCAGACCCTCTGGTTTGTTTCCTCTGTTCCAAGCCTGCCTTTCATTGTCATCCTCCCATCTTCTGGTGACAAATACTTTTGACCAAGGGCTATCTTTTGATTATATTTTCATGTGGTCATATGCCATGAGTCCAGAAATCGAGGCTGTTTACAATGGATTTCCATTTTCAGTACAATCTCCAGAGTTATGGCAATTTTCAGAGTTTGCACCTTTGGATTAGGGTCAAAAGTTTTTTTCAAGCATCACACCTGGCTGGGGTCTCCTTAGACTTGTTCTCTTTGGATCTCCCTCTGCCAGGTGAGTAGTTATGTCTATAGATCCTTGTACAGTACTGAATAGGACTTTGGATCTCCCTCTGCCAGTTGTGTGACTTAGCCACAGTCTCCAGAGGTCACCTTACAGCAGAACAAGTCTCTAGTTTTGGTCTGGGAGCCCCCTGTTCAATTGTTTTAATAAGTCAAAGCAATTGTGTTAATTGTTCCAATAAGTTGGTGCAACTGAAAGGTCTCTCCCCCACCAGCAACTTTTTACTCTCTGTGCTTTCACTATGACCCAGCCAGCCCCTCCAGCACCTCCCCCTGACACTTCAAGCCCCCAGGATGAAGCCTGGAGTTGCTTGTTGATGTCACAACCCACCCCTGGACCCCCACCTCACCCCAGACCTCCCCCAAGCCAGGTGAGTGTAGATGTTGTGTACACCTAGTAAGGGACTTGCCCAGTGTAGCTGAGCCCCTGGATCAGTGGAACCTGACATAATATCAAGACTCTCCCCTTACCCTGTTTCTGATGTCTAACTACAGTCCCACATATCTGCCTACCAGTTATCTAACTGACTATTATAGTAGGCTGGTACCTGACCCCTACTACCCTCCATTCTATCTGATGCCTGACTGCTATGTTACAGCTACTCCAGAGTATTGGGCCCCAGAACCAAATCCCACCCCCTATAGCCCATCTGTTAGTCAGGGCCCACCTCTGGACTAGTGCCACCCCTTGTTGTACCCTGTTGAAGGGACCTACCCCTGCCTACAGCCTGACACCCCATTGGCCCCTTGGGCACCCATGGTCCCAGTATCCTTGGCTTTTTCCCCTAGGCCCTACTATGCCTACCCTGTCCCTGCTGTGGCCCCAGTCCCCCTAGAACAACTTGACAGATACTTCCCCCCTCAGCCTTGACCCTCTGCTGCTCTCCTGGTCCAAGCCCCACCCTGCCCTAGGCAGCAAAGAGTTGAAGCCTATGTCCAACAACATGATGAGGTCCTCTGCTCTCTCTGCCTAGCTCCCACCAAATTTGCCAAAGGAGCAAGAGCCCTCCTTGTCCCATTTTGAAGACTCCTTGGACCCCACCCGCTCCTTCCATGTGTAACAAGAAGAACCCACCAGGGCTCAAGTTGATGCCCCAGCTCCCATTCCTTGACAACAGGAAGAGCTCAATGCTGCATCTAATATCTTGAGGTCCCTTAACTCTGCCAGAGGGTTATTCAACCAGCCCACTGCTCATACCCTAGCCCTCTTCACTCACCCTCAGGCCAACTCCATCCCCAGTGCCTTCCACACCTGGGACCAGCCCCCACTGAACCTGAGCACCCTGCCCAGAAACTTCCTCACCCCCTCTTCTCCAACCATGACCTCACTTCCACCCACACCCTCTCTTACATCAATGAGCTGGAGAACTCCAGCAGGGAACCCACCCCTTGAGAAGGAGCCCCTGAGCTCCCCAGGGACTGACCCCCCCAGGTTGACCTCTGTCCCTCCCAAGAATACACCCCACCCCTCTATAACAACCCCCCACCCTCCCTCTGACAGCCTCTCAGCCCCAGGCCCCCAGAGCAGCTCCTCCCCCTGTGCCACCCCAACCCCTGCCCATCTCCTTGCCTAACCACCTCACCAATGCCAACAATTTTGGGCTGCTGACCCCCAGAGGACCCCCTCCTCCTTGCTGAGCCCTAAGACCTCCCCTGGGCAATGCTGGCCTGAACCCTGGCAATGGGCCTTCCAATGACAGACCTCCTGGTAGATGGGGCCTGGCCATGAACAACTTCCCCCCTCAGCATGGAGGCAGGAACAACTATTATTACTACTACAATGCCAGACCTCTGCCCCAAACCCAAAATGCCCAGGACAACACATGCAATGCACTGGCCTAGAAAGAAAAGCTCAACATTCAGAAACCAGAACCCTTCAATGGCCAAGACCCTTGGAAATGGCAGACATTCTTAACACAATGTCTTATGATGTTCCAAGCTAAGCCCATCACTTTTCAGCTTGAGAGCTCATGAGTGGCCTTTGCTGCCTCCTACTTGCAAGGCATTGCCTTTGATCACTACATGGCACTGCTCCAGTTTGATCCCAACAACCCAGTACTCTCCAATTGGCCCACCTTCATGCAGGAATTCTCCAGTAAGTTTGGAGTCTTTGACACTGTAGTAGAGGTGGAAGAAAATTTGTACAACCTCCAGATGCACAATAACAAGCAATTTACAACCTTGATTATTCAGTTTGAGTGGAAAGCCTATGAAACAGGATGGAACTACAATGCCCTCCAATTTGCCCTTCATTGAGCCCTCCCACAATAGACCAAGGACGTCCTTCACCTTGCACCCAAGCAGCCCACATATGATGGATACAAGGCACTTGTCACCCAGATTGATCAATGCTATTGGGAAGACTGGAGCAAAAGCCAAGGCCCATGGAACAACTGGAACCCCTCTGGCAACCCTGGCTGGCAGCCTGGAATGGCCAACAACACCTAAACCACTGCCCCCATGATGCCCACTAACCCCACACCCTGGTTCTTCCCCAGATGAGGCCTGGCTAACACCACTCAACCCCCCAGACCTTGACCTCCTGCCCAACTTAATGCTGCCAATCTCTGCAATACCTCAGACCCTCCAGACCCTGGACCTGACAATTCTCCAGACCCAGACAATCCCCTGGACCCCATGGATGATCAGGAGGCTCTGTGCACCAACTGGATCAAGGACTGGCCCTAGATCAACATCCCAGCAGAAACCCAGGCATGCCAACAGAAGGAAGGGGCATGTATTCTATGTGGTGAGCAGGGTCATTTCATCAATGATTGCCCTAAACACCAGGTGATGGGATGTGCCATCTGGACCATTGACAGGGAAGACTGTGACTATCAGTTTATGGAAAACAACCCAGCAGTTTAGGTCCCAAAGACACACTAAATTGCAGATCAGACTCTGATGTCTTCTCTGCCCCAGCTACTTTCCTTCACACAACAGTAATCACTCTGGACACCCTCCTGGCACACCTCCCCTCACACTCTGCCCACAACCTCCTCCTTAGTATCACCCTCCCCTTCTCCCCCAACTCCATACCCACCCTGATCAACAGTGGTGCAACAGACAACTTCATTGATGAATTCTTAGCAGCCCTTGCTCCACAACTTCCCTGGCAACTGCCCCTTCTGAGCCCCCAAAAACTTTTTGATGGCAATCTGACCTCCACTGGTGACACCACTCACTGCATATAGATAAGGATCACTTTTGCCAACAGACAATAGCAAGACTTCCAGCTACTAACCATGAAGTTGCATGCCTCCACCCTCCTCATCTTTGGGTTTTCCTGGCTCTGAGCCCCTAAACCCCTCTGCAGCTCCACTCACAATCCACACAATCATTCATCATTAATGCCTGCCTTGGTAACTCCTCCACCATCCTCCCCACCCTTGTCAACAGTGGAGCCTCCAGAACCTTCATTAGCAATCAGCTTAACCTCCCCCATGAACCCTCAACATGCATTTGGAACTACAGCTGTTTGACAGAAGATCCACCATTTCTGGGATCACCAAATTCCACCCTGGCTCCCTCACCCTTGACAACAGCCTGCAATTCCCAACCCACCTCCTCATTACCCAACTTCTGGAGGCAACCCTGATTGTGCTCAGACTCCCCTGGCTGCATGATGTCAACTCCAACATTGAGTGGAAGGACCTCACCATGCAATTCCCTGGCCCCAAAGCCTGCCTAGCAGCTGCCATCACTCTCCACCCTCACTCCCCCAATGACTCTGATTTGGCCCCCAGCAGCACCAGAGCCACTGGAACTCCCACCTCACCTAAGGATGACCCCAAAGAGGAGGAAGAAGTGCCCCTGCCCCAAACTTCTGCAGGCACACCTTGATGGCTTCCCTCCAACATTCCCTGCAACTGGTACAAGGGCCCAAACTACCCCACTCAAACCCCAACAATCCCTGCTCCCACCACTGCACCCCCAATGCCTGACACCATCAACCTGGAAGCCCTCAACATCAAAATTATTGGCACCATTCCCTTTGCACAGATCTTGCAGGATAGCACCCCCACCTTCCAACTCCAGGTCACCAACAACACTTCTGGAAGAACATATCCATGCTAGCACCACCTCATCTGAGACTCCAAAGACAGAGGAACAAATATTATGCAAAGTAGTTCCTCTGGAGTATCATAAATTCACTGATATGTTCTCCAAAGGAAGCATGAAGGAGCTCCCCCTGCATCAATCCTATGACTACACAATCAATCTTGAAGATGGCACCAGATTGGAACTCCCCTGAGGACATACCACTAAAGCTCCCAACTCTAGTGAATACATGTGGGCCCTAGGGGGATTGGCCATTGTCATCTCACTCCAGGGCCTCTTACTTGGCCCTGCCTCTGGTGGGGGGAACACCCTGTGCTTTCCTTTGTCCCTAGAAGGTGGGGCCCTTCCCTGCACCCACCCTGCAGCAGCCCTATCTTCCCCTAGGATTGCCCCTCCCTGCCCTCTCTCCTGGGATGCATGGACTATGATGCCCCTCCAGACACTTGACCCCTTTGCCCCTCCCCCAACCACTCCAAGACCCACTCCTGGTTCCACTCCTGCTCTGCCACAATGCTCACCACCTGCCACTCCCAGAACATGGAACCTTCTCATGTCTTGCACAACATGGCAAGCACATGAAGGAGTCACAGCAAGACCCCACAGCAGGCCCCTCAAACTTGCACTCCTCCCCATGACAAGCACAAGTAATGCACTGGACTGTCAGTTAGCTGGGAGCATGCAAGCCATCAATAAAACACTGACTTACTAGGGCTTCCACCAGACACCAGGCTAGGGTGGGAGGCCCCTGGATCCTCCCCACTGCCTCCACAAATTGCTCTGCCATAACCTCCTGCCTGACCCTCTAGGCCTCCAGCACCACCTGCACTTCCTCCAGCCCCAATAC
The DNA here is from genome assembly GCA_017657295.1 of Termitomyces sp. DKA64. NCBI lineage: Eukaryota > Fungi > Basidiomycota > Agaricomycetes > Agaricales > Lyophyllaceae > Termitomyces > Termitomyces sp. DKA64. Next base: position 1,531 of record JAGGAV010015606.1, on the reverse strand, counting down.
TGACTTCAGAGGACACCCCAACAAACTAGGGGCTGACTCAGTGGACTGTCTGGAACCCCCAGGAAGAGAAGGGCCCCCAAAGGACCTGGCCACCATGAGGGACAACTCTATGAGAAAAGGTCAGTAGGCTTCATCTCTAGGACCAGAACACTTATGATGACAATACATGGCATCCACCTGATGCCAATCTTGCTGCCAGTTGTATTTGGCTTGATGCTCCTCATATTCTGCCCAAACATTGACAGCATTCTCATCAGACAGGAGGGGTCAGGGAAGACAAAGATGAGTTGGGCATGGTGGGTGAAGCCATGGGAAGGTAATGATGGTAGGCTGGACATGTTTTGGTCCCCTTTTATTTTTTTCTGGGGAGCTTTTAGTTGAAGAAGTTGTCACACTTTGGCTTCAACTCCCACACCATCACTGGCCCCCAGAGATTTCCCCATGCCTCAAAGGGTCTCAATGCTGAAGGGGGAGTGATGTCACAACCCGTCCCTGGACCCCTGCCTCATTCTGGACCTCCCCCAAGCCAGCCCAGCAAGCCTGGAATGCATCCCCCCTCATTCCCCAACTCCTATGACACTCTCCCACCCCTGATGCCTGCTCCAGCAACTCCCAATGCCTGTCCAGAAACCCCCAATGCTTTTCCAGCATTCTCCATGATCTCCCTGATCTCCTCTCAGTGTTCAGCTAACTCCACCCTCCCCTAGCATGCATCACAGTTATGTATCAAGACAATACTGACACCCAGCTAGCCAGTCTTGGGACACCCCAAACAATCATACCCAAGACCCACCCACATGATCCAACCTCAGACCCGCAGCCCTGGAGGAGTTCCTCCCATAAGTACTTAAGCCATAGAGTAGCAATAGTTAGGGTAGTCTTGATATATTACCTATGTTCTTGTGTTTGTTATGTCTCTTGTGTCTCCATCTCCTTGTTCTGTATTGTCTCATTGAATCCTATTGTTTCCCAATTGCATCTGTCTCAATCTTATCAGTCTTGATCTTATCAGTTTCCATTTTTGTCTCCAGTCTCTTGTCTGTTTTCCAAGTCTTGTCTTGTTCCATTTCCTTCTGTTTCTCACCTTGTCTTGACTTCTCCAATCAACCCCACCACTATCTCTGTTCCCCATTGAAGTTCCTTCCAACCCAGAACTCCTTAAAACTCCTCCATACTCATAACTCAGACCCATCAAGTTCTTGTTAACAACTCTGGAGCTCCATACTGTACTTGTCTCCCAATCACCTGTCACTCCTGCTCCTCCATATAACCTACCAGAGTATCCCAGACCTCCCCAGACTAAAGTTATCACCTTTGTCCACCCCATTTCACTCTTCCAGAGTTCATTGGAGCCAGGGATCATGAGTGTAGACATCATGTCTGCCTAGTAAGGGACTTGCCCAGTGTGGCTGAGCCCCTGGGTCAGCAGAACCTGACAGTTGACTCTAGAGACACAGGTCCAACTTACTCAAGCTTCCCTTACCTCCCACACTGCTGAACTCACTGGACTATGCCAAACTACTGAAGCTGT